>RJVU01069169.1:0-37941 GCA_003731715.1 Anabarilius grahami
TAAATATAGCTGCGAGCAGCGATGGCGGGCCCAAGCCCGGTGGCACCGCCACCCTGGTGGCTTCAGGGCAACTGTGCATGGTGGGCAATAGGCAGTTAAAACGGTTAAACATCGAAGGACTATGTCAAATTCACTTTACATTTACTGCACTAAAAGGTGGTGCTATTAAGCCCCTCCTCCCTGCCTGTTTCTACTGGCTAAGAATCCTGATGTGTGTATGGTGTATTTAAACAATTTGAAGCATGCTAAGAGTCTCAAAAGCATCCAAAAGGAATATTAAAGTTTGATGCTTTGCCAAGGTAACTGTGTTTGAGATATCACAATTCTTTTCAAAGGTCTACATCTGCCATGTTTTGACATTATTCAAAAGAAGTTTGAAGAAAATTGGGTCAAAATAAGATGGTGATCTCAAAAGCATGCTGAAAGTAACACATTTCCTGCTGCCAGTTGGTGGCGCTATAACTTTGACTCACAATAGTCACATCTATGTGATCAGCCTTGTAAAACGAACACACAGCCAAAGATTCATCAAAATCAATTAATGTATGCATAAGTTATAACACTTTGTTTCCCTTTTCCTGCTATAAATTCGTTGCCTCACCATGGCCAAACCGTTTGAGATATCCAAAATCCGTTTGCAATTAAACAACTTCAGTGTATTAGCACAAAGTTAAAAAAGTTTGGTGTAAATTGTATAAACCCTGTAGGAGTAGTAGTATAAAATTCATAGCCTGTTTTTTAAAAACAAATTAAATTTCAAACCAAAATATCTGACTTCCTGTTGGTTGGAGCTAATGAATGTAAATTAGAAAATTGTCTGGCAAACTTTTTAAAGTGATCACTTTGGATCTGTGGATCTTTGTAAGTCTAAATCCAGTGTAAATCTCAGTCCAGTATTTATTTTAATTTTTATTATATATATTTTTCTAAAAAACACTCACATACTTAACATGACACACACACCCAGAGAGAGAGAGAGAGAGGCAAATTAACTAGTTCTATGCCTTTATTTTGTTATACAAATTTATAGAAGAGGAGGCCTAAGAGATTTCCTATCCTATAATGCAGTCAAAAGGACACAGTAATGAAAGGGTTAAACCTGCAAGACTCGAAGACACACCCAACCACCCACACACACACGCACACACACAGAGGCAGTTGGAGCCTAACCAGTTAGTTGAGTTAGATGATTCAAAAATATTTTAAATAATAAGAATAAAATATATACTGTAAGAGAAATTAGTCTTTGATCATTTCATGACACTAACTGAAACCTTATAAAACTAAAAAGTGTTCCTTTTATACTACTATAAACGGTGTATTTGTGTAAAAGTGTCTTCTCAACCCTGTTTAAAAATAGGTATTTGCTGCCCTCTAGTGCTTACTCTATATATGACATTTTAATATTTTTTTTTATTTATTTAAACCAAAGAACAGTTATCTGCCTTATTTAAACTTACACATCGGTCTTGTAATTAAAAAAGGATTTAAAATGTGTTTATTTATAATATTTGTGTCATTATATACTGAAATAAAGAGTGTATATTTATAAAATAAGGGTGAATATTCCCTTCTTTGTCCTTAATTTAATCCTTCACCATGGCAAATACGTTCAAGATATCCAATATTCCTTTGCAATTCAACAACTTCAATGTTTTAACAAGTTAAAAAAAGTTTGGTGTAAATTGTATAAACCCTGTAGGAGTAGTAGTATGAAATTCATAGCCTGTTTTTTCCAAAAAAATACATTCAAACCAAAATAGCTGACTTCCTGTTGATCGGAGCTAATGAATGTAAATTAGAAAATTGTCCAGCTTGATGAGAGCAATGGGTGTACTGAGTTTGGTGACTGTAGGGAAAACTAACCCCCCCGCTTTTGTCAAAAGGTGGCGCTACTGAGCCCCTTCACCACGCCTGGCTTTGTCCATGTCTGACAATATTGATGTCTGTGTCGAGTTTCATCCAATTTGAAGCATGTTAAGAGCCTCAAAAACACTAAAAAATATTATTAAAGTTTGACGTGTTGCCATGGCAACAATATTTCAAATATCAAAAATCCTGTCACAGGTCTGCATCTGCTGTGTATTGACATTAGACTGATGAAGTTTGAAGCAAATCAGGTAAAAATAACAGAGTAAACTCAATGCATTTTGAAAGTGACACACTTCTTGCTGCCAGTTGGTGGCGCTATAACTTTGAACTTTGACTCACAATAGTCACATCCATGTGATCGGACTACTACAACCAATGCACTCGTGAAGTTTCATAAAGATCAATCAATGTATGCAGAAGTTAAAACACATTTCCTGTTTCCCTTTTCTCGCCATAAATTCATTGGCCCGCCACGGCCAAACCGTTCGAGATATCAAAAATCCGCTGGCAATTTTTAATCATCAATGTCTTGACTTCATGCTGACCGAGTTTGGTGGCGATCGGATTAATCGTCTAGGAGGAGTATATCAAATTCCAGAGCATGCGTTTTTCAAACAACCCTTAATAGCTGATTTCCTGTTGGCGTGGCGTTTAACTTAGAGTACGAACGTTGTTCGGCCCGATGAGGTCTATATGTGTACCGAGTTTCATACTAATACGTGCAAGCGTGTTTAATATATGGACCAAATTTCAGACTTTTTTCAAGGGGGCGCTGTCGAGCCCCCCTGCCATGCCCGGGTACCAGCTTCTGCCCGGCCCTGATGGCCGCGTATTCCAATGTGTGTGCCAATTTTCAAGAGTTTTTATATGTGTACCGAGTTTCATACTAATACGTGCAAGCATGTTTAATATATGGACCAAATTTCAGACTTTTTTCAAGGGGGCGCTGTCGAGCCCCCCTGCCACGCCCGGGTACCAGCTTCTGCCCGGCCCTGATGGCTGCGGATTCCAAAGTGTGTGCCAATTTTCAAGAGTTTTTGAGCATGTTAAGGCCCCCAAAAAGCCCCGGAAGACGAAAAAATAACCTGCGCGCTAATTCGCTTGGGCCCTAATAATCCTTAGGGGATCAAGAGGGCCCTGCGCGCTAATTTGCTTGGGCCCTAATAATCCTAAAGAAAACAATAGGACCTTCAGCCCTTTACAGGGCTTTGGCCCTAATAATAATCCTAAAGAAAACAATAGGGCCTTCAGCCATTCGGCTTTGGCCCTAATAATCCTAAAGAAAACAATAGGGCCTTCAGCCCTTTACAGGGCTTTGATCCTAATAATAATAATCCTAAAGAAAACAATAGGGCATTCAGCCCTTTGGGCTTTGGCCCTAATAACAATAATCCTAAAGAAAACAATAGGGCCTTCAGCCCTTTGGGCTTTGGCCCTAATAATCCTTAAGAAAACAATAGGGCCTTTAGCCCTTTGGGTTTTGACCCTAATAATAATAATCCTAAAGAAAACAATAGGGCCTTCAGCCCTTTGGGATTTGGCCCTAATAATAATCCTTAGGGGATCAAGAGGGCCCTTCGCCATTTCATTGGCTTGGGCCCTAATAATAAACGGAGGAAATCCAATAGGGTCCTCGCACTTTGGTGCTCGGGCCCTAATAATAATCCTAAAGAAAACAATAGGGCCTTCAGCCCTTTACAGGGCTTTGGCCCTAATAATCCTTAAGGGATCAAGAGGGCCCTGCGCGCTAATTCGCTTGGGCCCTAATAATAATAATAATCCTAAAGAAAACAATAGGGCCAAAGCCAGGTTGCACCGCCACCACAGTGGCTTCAGGGCAACTGTGCACGGCGTGCAATGGGCATTTAAAACAGCTAAACATAAAAGGACTATGTCAAATTCACACCACATTTACTGCAGCAGGTGATGCTCCTATGATCCCAAACCACAGCAGCCACATCCATGAAATCATTTAAAATTAGATGAATTTCATGTCATAGAGTATCATAGGTCGATTTAAAATGAGTACAACGTTTTCTTTTGCAGCTCAACATTTTCTAAGTCTATGTTAATCTAAGTCCAGTATTTGTTTTAAGGTTTTGAATATATATTTTTCTAAACCATTAAAAGTGTCACTGACACATCCCCCCAACCACACACACACACACGCACACACACACAGAGGCAGAGTGAGATTTAAGAACCAGTTAGTTGAGTTAGATTATTCAAAAATATTTTAAACAATAAGAATAAAATCTATACTGCGACAGAAATTAGTACTTGATCATCTCTTAATATTTACATTTAAATGTAGTACTAACCAAAACTATTTATAGTAAAATTATGATTTGCGGTTAAAAATATTATACATTCAAAATGAATTTATTAAAGGTGTTTTATTAACAAAATTATTAAACTAATTATATAAAACTATATAGTCAGTGAACTACAAATTAACTGATTCTTTGCCTTAATTTTGTTATACAAACTTATAGAAGAGAAGACCTAGGACATTTCCTATACTATAATGCAGAAAAAGGTCAGCGATGAAGGGGTTAAACCTTCAAGACTGTAACACACAGACACACACACACACAGAGGGTGTGTGTGTGAGAGAGAGAGAGACACTGTTTTATCAGTAAGTTGCTTTAGAAGATTCAACATTTTAAATAAAAAATCTATTATTATTTGATAATGTCTAAATATATGCGTCAAAATAAATTACCCACTGAATATAATTATACCTTTAAACAGTGTTTAAAAACAAAGTTTTGTAAAAACTCTTTTCTTAACCATGTTTAAAAATAGGTATTTGCTGCCCTCTAGTGCTTAGTCTGAAAGTGAAAAAAGTGAAGTGAAGTGAAAGTGAAGTGACATGTGGCCAAGTATGGTGACCCATACTCGGAATTTGTGCTCTGCATTTAACCCATCCAAGTGCACACACACAGCAGTGAACACACACACCGTGAACACACACCCGGAGCAGTGGGCAGCCATTGCTGCGGCGCCCGGGGAGCAGTTGGGGGTACAGTGCCTTGCTCAAGGGTCTCACCTCAGTCGTGGTATTGAGGGTGGGGAGAGTGCTGGACATTCACTCCCCTCACCGACAATCCCTGCCGGACCTGAGACTCGAACCCATGACCTTTGGGTTACAAGTCCGACTCTCTATCCATTAGGCCACGACTGTCTGTATATGACATTTGAATATTATTTGAATTATTGTAACCAAAGAACAGTTATCTGCCTAATTTTAACTTACAAATACTTATTGAAATAAAAATTTTTATTAAAATGTGCTTATTTATAATATTTGTGTTATTTTATATTGAAATAAAGGATGTATAATTCTGTGGTTAATAAATAAGTCTTTTCCTGTGTAGCGGTTGTACAGTTATTAATCAATTTATGGGACATATACATATGAATTATGATAGATCATAAAGCTGTATGATCAATCATGACGCATATATCGACCCAAGGGGGAATTAAACATATATTGTGAATTAATTACAACGAATTATAATCAATCCCATATACGATTAGTTCTTGTTTAATAATTATTTAGGAAAACTATGTTTGTCCAGCAAATTAGTTCTTCCTAGAATATTATAAATGGATTAATTCTGTGGCCACACAAATAAATTCCTATTATAGCATCAAAGCATAAAGCAATCGAAAACGTTAAAGTGACTTGGTTTTCGGTTGAATGAACAAACAGAACAATCGAGCATGAATAATGTTGTTTAATATATAAAAACTACAACTACAGAGGTTATACGGCTAAATAGGCACAAAAAGGATATATACAAAACGAAAGTAAAGGCAGAAAAGAGAGAGAGAGAGAGAGAGATTAGAACAGTGGCAATTTACGACCAGATAAACCTTGGAGAGCCAGCATAGAAAACAGTTAAATCTAATCTTAACAGGTTACTTGCATGGGTTTGGTCAGCTTGAGTGCTGGAGTTCGCAGAGTTTCAGTGCGTGGGGCTTGGCGTGATTGGTCCTTTCCGAAAGGCGGGTTTCCAAAGCAAAGGTTTAACTGGAGCGTAAAGAGCGAGAAATAGTCTTCCAGGTGATGAAGTTGACGACAGGAAACTTGTGCCCTGACGACAGGAAAAACTTGTGCAACCAAGGGACGCGTGTCATTGTGTTTTAAAGACAACAGACCAGACCGCCTCCTGGGAATCGTTCGCCAATAATAGCGTTTCCATTTTGGCGGGGAAAATCTTTCTTTGTCCTGTCTCAAGGTTAATCTACATAATTTATGAGCTTATCAAATCGGTGGATAATTTCCTCATGGGACCATTAAAATAGAACCATGCATCTTACCACAATGAAATATACATGGGTGAATAAAGGAGAGCAAGGATGTTACAGCGAGTCCAAACTCGACATATAAGGGAAGCATATCAAAGGAGTTATAGTTTCAAGTCAAAAGTAATCGTTAGAAATGACACTAGCACCACTACAGTCATTTAAACTAAGTCTAAACACTAAGAAAACATGCATGCACTAGACATACAACTCAGGTACATTTTTGGCATAGTCATATTAGTATATAAAGTCCTTATGCGTGTGCGTGTGTGTGTGTGTGTCTGTGTGTGTGCGCGTGTGGGACATCGGAGTGCCATGTGCCACATGGCCCATGGTAATGCGATCCGAATTGATCATGATCTTTTGAAGTCGCACGGGAGATAATCGGGGATCTATCACAAAGTCATAAAACGTGTCCAGGAGGTCTGTAAACGTCCGCCAGACCGGCGCCAAGCTTTGATTTGTAATTCAAAGTTCAGTGGGTTAAAGCTTAACCACAGTTTATGGTGCGCCCGCTAAATTCTGATCGATTGCAGACGCTACAAACTCCCCCCTTTGGCCACCGAGGTTCCCGTATGGACCTCGTTGGACAGTAGCAAGTAGGAGGGCACATGGATCAAGATGGGCGGGCAGCAGGTGGTTCCTACTGGTCCTTGGCCTTCGGGTCTTCAGAGGGGGAATCCATCTCGATGAGATTTGGCATATTCTCCGTTTTGGGGCCTCCTCTTCTTGGTTTTCTTTTGAAAACTCGAGGAGGGGCCGGCAGGCACTTGTCCATGGACTCTCTCATCCCTTTCATCTTCTTGAACAGGATGAAAGCTAGGCCCAGAGTGAGTGCATACTTGATTGCCATGGAGAGGCAAAGGGCTGTGTTGGCAGCAGTCCATGCCTGGGCTATAGGTGAGCTGGTCAGGACAGGCAGTCGGGAGAGTGCTTGGAGGGCTGCATCGATGGGAGTACTGTCATTTAGCTGGGACCCCCCTTTGTCAATCCTCAGTTCCAGTCCTGGATCTAAGGTGTGATGGTGATTCCTGGAGGAGGATGGGATTTCCAGTTTTGACTGGTACTCTTCACTTGAGAGACAGTACGCTACCAGATGGTTGAGGTGAAGGATGGGACCCAGGGGTACCTGGATCCACGTACTTGGATTGGGCAGACTGACACGAGTGGTAGTGTTGTACTGATTGTAGGTTAGGGTGGCAGCATGAGTGGGGGTGTGGACGAGCAGTCGATCACCCACAATCTTGGCTTGTGTTCCAATAACTTGGGTGCGAGGCTTGGCCTCGGCAGGGCAGCGTGTGTCGCTGATCATGAGTAGCAACCGGCCCATTCCTTCAGTGTGGTTTCTGAGGAAGAGCTGGTTAGGGCAGAAGTACTGAAAGTCTTTGGTGACACTACACCTGCAAAAGTGGGGAGCCAGGCACAGCCGTGGGTTGCTGTTGTGGTAGGCTATCACATCTGAGGTGTGTTTCTTGGCATGGGTGTTACATTGCCACCACCTGACATTGACCTTGTCTTTAGGTCTGTAGATGTTGTCTGTTTCGACGCTGGGCGGATTTAGGAGGAGGGCCACCTTACTCTGCTTGGGGTCTACGTGCAGTAGGATGGCCGCACCCAGAGAGTCAGCGAGGTGGGCTGGAACAGTCTTGGTGGGTCTGCCAGTAGCAAAGTCCAGCACAGTTTGCATAGGATACTGAGGAATCCTATTCATAGCCACTCTGTCCATAGAGATACTAACTTCTCGCAGCAGGTCTGTCATCAGAGCCATAACCAGCTGATTTCGGGCAAAGTCATTTTGGAAGACTGTAAACAGCTGCTTCATTGAGTTCACCGTTTAGGTCAACAGGAAACTGTGAGTACAGGGAACCACCACAATACCTTTCCAGTATTTGCAGATGGTTTGCAGGGTTTGGCTCTGTGTTGCGAGTTGTTCTCTCAGCTGTAGGTGGAGCTTGTTGAGATGCTGATGAGTGGAGTAGGCTGTGATGAGACTCGAGTCTCCTGGTTGGTACAGGTGCAATGGCAGTGTCACCTGCCATGCTGTCATTGGTTCAGTGGGGGACCCCCAAGTTGGTCCCTGCATGGTGTCTGTGATGGCCATGAGCATCAGAGGAAGTTCTACAGTCCAGTCTATCTGGTTGACTGACCATGGAAACGTGACTCCCCTGTGTTGCAGTGGAGATCTGTGATTTGCGTTTGCAGTCTGGACTTGACAGCAAACTTGACATCCTCTGACATACTCTGCCACATCTTGCTGCATGCTGGGCAAGTGTGCCACTTGTTTTAATGTCTCATCAGTGGTTCTGGTACCATGGTGTTTGGCACATGGTGTGTCGTGGGCATATATCAGTTTACCCCCCTTTTGGCCCTGTGACATTACAAGCTTTGGCGTTGTGAGGTCATCAGGGACATGTTTGAGGATGTTCAGTCCCACACGCAGCATGTGGTTGATGCCATGCAGCCGTTTGTGGTTAGGGGCCGTCGTGAGACCAGATGCTGTGATCGGGAGGTTGGGGAGGTCTGAGTGGAGGTGCACAACAGTTTGTATGGAAGTGTTGGAAAGTTTAGTTGTCAGTGGTAGTGGCAGTAAGGCAGGATTTGTTGCAGGAACATTACGCTGGCCGCGGGTTGTTGCTGCCACACTAAGGGTGGGTGAATGGGGTGGGTGTGACCATAGATTGTTATGCCGTGTGCCAGTCTTGGCAAGGGCATTAGTTTGGTCGTTCACGCCTTTGTCACGCCCTGGTTGCTTTGAGCGTCTTTTCACCTTTTCCCAGTAAATGATCATGTCGTGTGTTTGGGTGAGGTGATAACGTGTCTGGAACAGGTGTTGATGTTTCACCTGCTTGTTGCATTCAGTCTTGAAACCAGTTTGTTTCCAGCCCAGAAGATGGCCTGTGAAACGAGGTCTGGTATAGTGTGAGTCTGTGCACATGAGTTCTCTGATGTTATGGGCTGAGGAGACTTGAAGGGTTGTGAGGGTAGCTGCTGCTTCACCATAATGACATGACTTGGGACCCCACCTGATGTTCTGTGGTTGGCAGGGTTGGTTGTTTAACCATCGTACCCCTGCACTTGCCTGTAGGATGCCCTCAAGGATGCAGAAACGTCCATCGACGTAGGCCGTGGGCATTCCTTGGCACGCATTCTCTTTGAGGTACCTGTGACGGGTTTGTTGATGTTGTTGGGGTACCTCTGTTTCAAGTGTCAATGCTGGTGTGCTGTTGTAGCAGTTTTGGCAGGCGGCTGAATCTCTTCCTTTTGCAGACTTGTGATATCTGGCATGTCTTGACAGTAGCTTTTGCTGGTTCAACTTCCTGAAGTCGACGGTGGGTCGCCACTTGCCGTCTGGTTTGACACTGGGCCAGATGGGGACTGAATAGGTGCTGTTGCATGGGCAGATAACACCTTTTTCTTCCATTGAACGAACAATCTCCTGCGCTGGTTCACGTGAGGCGATGTGACTTTTGTACTACCTGACGAAGGTGGGAGGAGTATTTGGGTGTGTTGCCATGTACACCGTGTGAGGTTTAGTGAGACCACAGTCTAAAAGATCTTTGGCAAATGTCACTCTGAAGTTGTTCAAGACCTGTCTGAGTTTTTGACAGTTTGCATCATTCTTTGGGGCATTTGCATCTTTCTGGATCTGTTGGCCTTTAGACTCAAACCTTGGGAATGGCTCCTCCGTTGTGGTGTCGGCTGTCAGATTGGCTATCAGACGTGCAGCACTTTCCTGCGTTTCGCAGGCAGGCTGGTTAGCGACTGTGGGTACAGCAAGGTGTTGGTCCTCCATCAGCTCCATTCTGCGCACCTGTTCTGTGGGTACCAGTTTGATGGAAGTGATGGAGATGCTCTTGAAGGATGCTGTGAAACTTGTGTTGTGCAAGCTTCCTTCTGGGACCATTGCATCTGGTATTGAGCTGATGACTGTTAACCTGAGTTCAAAGTCATGGAGGTTGTGGTTCAATATCCATCCCAGCTGATGGGCTTTGGGATTGCTGGTGTCTGTGGCCATGCAGTCGTTGAGCCAACTGTGAGCTACACAGGATGACACTTCAGTGAGGGGTGTTGCTTTTGGAGAGAGTTCATTTTCCACGCCTTTAGGTGAAAGTGTGAGGGAGCCCAGCATGTGGTTCATGGTTTGACCACATTGTATGTGGTGCCAAACAGCACCCCCTTTGGTGTAAGGTGGTACTACAGTTTCCTGTATGTGGAGCCAAACAGCGCCCCCTTTGGTGTGAGGTGGTACTACGGGTTCCTGTATGTGGACCAGGATGCAGACCTCTTTGAAGGTCTGGCCTGACAGGAAGTCGGCAGTGTTGACAGGAACAACATGGGGCTGTACAGTCATTGGGGCCCACACCAACTCATTAGCAATGTCCATATGAGCTTTAGAGTTTGTCAGGAGGTCCGGAAGGACCAGGACGTGTTGGGTTAGAAGCAGGTCATTCCATTTCAAGTTCAAAACGCAGGTGTCCTTGGCAGTCGTCATGGTTGACAGACGAAAGTCCAATGGGAAGCGTGTGTGCTTGTTGACAAATGGGAGGTCCGGTGTTCCTTCAATGAGAGCACTTAACAGCGTGTGGCTGAAGGCTGAGTTGTCTGCCCACAGTGTGAGAATAATGTCTGTTGTACAATTCAGCTGTGAGTCTGTGATGACCTTGGAGCAGACGGAGTTAAAGTCTATGGTGAGTTGAAGTGTGCAGGGTAGCGACTTTGAACTTTGCCCTGAGACGGGGTTCCCGTGGCTAGCTGTGAGGTTTCCCGCGACCTCTGTGACCTGACTGTCTGGTTCAGGTGGTCTGGGTGACTGGAAAGGCAGAAGTTCACACACTTGAGCCCAGATTTTCAGCGTTCTGGAGTTCAATAAGGACTCACAGGAGTTTAGCAGGTCTTTGCGGATGAGACAGGGAAATGTGTCCATTTGTGCTATGCACACAGGAGGTGTTCAAGGTGGACCTCAAGGTGGACACACTGTGCGGCTGCACATTCAGCTCACATCTTTGTGACTTGAGAGTCTGATTTTGTCTCTTAGCTCCATTTGTCAGTCTTTCAAACAGGTTAGGGCAGGTTTCTGGGCAGTGATCAGAGACTGGATAACTGGTTGGATTTTCTACAGTCTTTTTAGACGCAGTTTTCTGCTTGGCTTGGGCTTCGTCGACCACGTCTCGCAGCTGCTGAGTAGACATACTGCGTGAGCAGGCCAAGGCTGTCAGCTGATTACTCACCGCAGGGTGCAGCTTTCGGAGGCACAGAGTTTTGAAGATGAAATCTTCCTTCCTTGCTGGATGGTTACGTGCTCCATAGTAGACCCTTTGTATTCGGCTGTAGCAAGTGTATGGGTTTTTCAGTCTGCCCCGTTTAAAGTTCATAGCGGCAGGGAGCCTTTGATCTGATGCAGGGTCAGAAAGCTTTTGGGTAAAAGCCTGTCGCAGTTCCTGGCAGTTGGATTTGACAGCTGCTGGCGAAGGTTCTTGGCCGCTGGATGTCTTGGGCAGTGGGCTTTCAACCCCCTTTGGAATTAGGGCTTCTTGACTGGTTAGGGGAAACTCAGTGATGTGTGTTTCCCCCCCCAGGCCACTTTTCAGTACTCTGTAACCCGTGTCAAGTTCATTCACATAGTCTCTTTGTTGTTTCGGCGCCATAACTCCTTTCTGGGCCTGTTTACACTGATTTTCACAGGTCATGGCTTTGGTGTGTCTGTCTTTCAGCTCAGTCTCTGCTTTGGCTAGGAAAGCTTCGCTGTGTTGGAGTTTTCCAGTCAGTTCTTCTCTGGATACCTTTTCCAACAGTTCTCTACGCTCCACTTCCAGGTGGAGCTCTGCAAGGGCTTTTTTAGTTAATTTATTCTAGATTTTTTTTTCCAACGCTGGTCCTGGATCTCGACGAGTCACTGATCGTGGTGATGTTGAGTCTGGGCCTGATTCCTCCGGGCGTCCTCTGCCTGGAGCTTGAGGTTGTGGGCGATGGCTCGGATGACTTTCGCCCATTCTTTGTAGCTCGGCGTCGGATCGTGGGACATCAGTCGATTCAGGTTGTCGTCCAGCTGTTCGTTGCTTAGGTGCTGGGGATCCACAGGGGCGTTGGGCAGGAACGTGCTGGTCAGGGCGCCCAACCAGGTCTCAAGTCGGTCCCATTGGTTGCCGGGGCTGGCTGGTTTGAACACGTTGGCTTGCTGTTGGCGAGAGAAAGACAGCACAAACAGAACCAATGCAAGCACGCGCAGCACTAACGACTTATAATAATGCATGATTATATAATTCTTTGGTTTGATTCCCGTTAACTGTGCAGACAGTTAGTGGAATGTAGGCTAGACACTTAATTGTCGATAGCCAAAAGGACCACTTGGGTCAATTTGTGTGGGTGAGTGCCGGATTTAAATACAGATTGACAGGCGGTAGTTCTAAGAGTCCTTTGATGACTCTTGCTGCTCGGTCGTCTATCTACTATTCAGTTTTCCGTGATGGCTCTCATAGGCTCTGTTTTGCATGAACTGAAAGAAAACAAACACAGTAGAAAAACAGAACAGAATAGGATGGCTGCAATTTAATGAGAAATAGAGCAGTCAACAAATAGGAAGGAATAGGAGTAGAATAGCAATAAAATAAAACAAGAAGGGCTAGTATGGCTTAAGAGTAAAAGAGTTGGCTAGCACTTCGAGGATCAGAGAATATGTAATATTCTGTGGTTTTCACTAAGGGAAGGGGTTGTATATTGTTACTCTAAGTCTGGGGTGAATTGCAAGTGCCCAGATGAGAACTCAATGAAGGGGCAGCCTCTCCTAGACGCTCCCACACCGACTGCGGTGTTCGCAGGCGCTCTGCCCCCTCACACCACGACGCAGCCTCTCAAACAGGGTCTTTCAGCACGATTGCGTTTTCAGGTGAGGTATTAACGCCAACGGCCAGTTGGCAGGTCAAAATTGAATCTTTCCCAACCCCCGAGTCTGACCCCGCAGGCAGTTACTCAAAGGGAGGTTCTGTCGAGCAGAAACAGGGAAATTAAACAAAATTTGCCTTGGCATCCAACTGGCCTCGTTGCCTTCCTGCACATTACACACCCAACCTTCTAATGTCTCTGCGTGCTGCCCGTGGTATGAGGCCAGTAACGTCCTGCGATTCACGCACAGCTACGATGCAAGATTCGCCAGACCAGGCAACTCCACTCACTGGAACTCACTGGAACAACCGCCAACTCACCACAGGGTGCTGGAGGGGCCCTTTCTGTGAAATACACAAATGATCAAGTAGACACAGCTTAATTGTAAATTTAAAACTAGAACAGAAAATGAGCAGCCGGGGTAAAATAAAAAAAACAGAAAAGAAAGGAAGAAATAATAAAATAATTTGGATGCACTTGATTCAAATTTGAATTAAACTCTGTTTAATTGAATTTAACCAAGTGCATAGAATAGTGGGATGGGAAACAGAGGAGCAAACAAAGACAATTCAGAGGCACTTGATTCAAATTCGAATCGAACTCTGTTCAACTGAATTTAAATAAGTCTATAGAATAACAGAATGGGGAAAAAGAAATAAGAAAGCCTTCCCTATTTGTGAGTCTCTAAAGAGAATTGCTTCTTGATGAGCAAAATGCCAACTGATTGACACTACTTAATTTTAAAATTCAATTAAATGTTATTTAATTCAATTTAAAATAAGTGTATAAAGTAAGGGAGGCTTGGGTGTGCGTGAATGTTATTGCCAGCCAATAACAAACAGGACACAGAACTAAGAGTGAATACAATAAAGCATTAAGTAATCCAAGGGAAGGAATTTCCAAAGTAAATAAAAACTCAAGAGAAAGAGGGGGAGAAGAGTAAAAAGGGAATAAGTTAACCCAAATAGAGTAAAACAAAATAAAGGAAAAAAAATCGAATAGAGTAAATCTGTGACCACATAGATAAGAAATAAGGAAAAGGGAATTGACTTATCTGGTAGTGTCCACCAGGGGGAGCACTCTCAGAAGGTGAATTCTCTTGTTGGAAGGGAAACTTAATTTAAATTAAAAAAAATTTAATTTATGGGACATATACATATGAATTATGATAGATCATAAAGCTGACGCATATATCGACCCAAGGGGGAATTAAACATATATTGTGAATTAATTACAACGAATTATAATCAGTCCCATATACGATTAGTTCTTGTTTAATAATTATTTAGGAAAACTATGTTTGTCCAGCAAATTAGTTCTTCCTAGAATATTATAAATGGATTCATTCTGTGGCCACACGAATAAATTCCTATTATAGCATCAAAGCATAAAGCGATCGAAAACGTTAAAGTGACTTGGTTTTCGGTTGAATGAACAAACAGAACAATCGAGCATTAATAATGTTGTTTAATATATACAAACTACAACTACAGAGGTTATACAGCTAAATAGGCACAAAAAGGATATATACAAAACGAAAGTAAAGGCAGAAAAGAGAGAGCGAGAGAGAGAGAGAGATAGATTAGAACAGTGGCAATTTACGACCAGATAAACCTTGGAGAGCCAGCATAGAAAACAGTTAAAACTAATCTTAACAGGTTACTTGCATGGGTTTGGTCAGCTTGAGTGCTGGAGTTCGCAGAGTTTCAGTGCGCGGGGCTTGGCGTGATTGGTCCTTTCCGAAAGGCAGGTTTCCAAAGCAAAGGTTTAACTGGAGCGTAAAGAGCGAGAAATAGTCTTCCAGGTGATGAAGTTGACGACAGGAAACTTGTGCCCTGATGACAGGAAAAACTTGTGCAACCAAGGGACGCGTGTCATTGTGTTTTAAAGACAACAGACCAGACCGCCTCCTGGGAATCGTTCGCCAATAATAGCGTTTCCATTTTGGCGGGGAAAATCTTTCTTTGTCCTGTCTCGAGGTTAATCTACATAATTTATGAGCTTATCAAATCGGTGGATAATTTCCTCATGGGACCATTAAAATAGAACCATGCATCTTACCACAATGAAATATACATGGGTGAATAAAGGAGAGCAAGGATGTTACAGCGAGTCCAAACTCGACATATAAGGGAAGCATATCAAAGGAGTTATAGTTTCAGTTATAGTCAAAAGTAATCGTTAGAAATGACACTAGCAACACTACAGTCATTTAAACTAAGTCTAAACACTAAGAAAACATGCATGCACTAGACATACAACTCAGGTACATTTTTGGCATAGTCATATTAGTATATAAAGTCCTTATGCGTGTGCGTGTGTGTGTGTGTGTGTGTCTGTGTGTGTGCGCGTGTGGGACATCGGAGTGCCATGTGCCACATGGCCCATGGCAATGCAATCCGAATTGATCATGATCTTTTGAAGTCGCACGGGAGATAATCGGGGATCTATCACAAAGTCATAAAACATGTCCAGGAGGTCTGTAAACGTCCGCCAGACCGGCGCCAAGCTTTGATTTGTAATTCAAAGTTCAGTGGGTTAAAGCTTAACCACAGTTTATGGTGCGCCCGCTAAATTCTGATCGATTGCAGACGCTACAAATGTTTCCTTTTTTGTTTTTATTTCAAACCATTGCCGTGGCAACACCGTTCAAGATATCCTATAATCATTTGCATTTTAGCATCTTCATTGCTTTGTCATCATGTTCAGAAAGCTTGGTGGCGATTGCATGAATCCCCTAAGAGGAGTATTTAAAATTTCAGACCTTGTTTATTCAAAACTTCCACATTCAAACCAAAATAGCTGACTTCCTGTTGGTCTGAGCTAATGACTGTAAATTAGAAAGATGTCCGGCTTAATGAGATCAATAAGTGTGCCGAGTTTGGTGACTGTAGGTTAAACTCACTTTTGTCAAAAGGTGGCGTTGTAGAGCAATTCCAATAGGGTCCTCATACCATCGGTGCTCGGGCCCTAATAATAAACGGAGCAATTCCAATAGGGTCCTCACACCATCGGTGCTCGGGCCCTAATAATAATCCTAAAGAAAACAATAGGGCCTTCAGCCTTTGGCTCTAATAATTATAATCCTAAAGAAAACAATAGGGCCTTCAGCCATTCGGGTTTGGCCCTAAATATAGCTGCAAGCAGCGATGACGGGCCAAAGACCGGTGGCACCGCCACCCCGGTAGCTTCAGGGCAACTGTGCATGGCGGGCAATGGGCATTTAAAACGGTTAAACATAAAAGGACTATGTCAATTTCACACCACATTTACTGCAGCAGCTGATGCTCCTATGATCACAAACCACAACAGCCACATCCATGAGATCGTTTAAATTGAGATGACTTTCATGTCATAGAATGTTATAAGTCAATTTCAAATGAGTGCAGAATTTCATCCTAATCTGCCATGTCTGTGTTTTTTCTCAACCTCTATAAAAATTCTACAGCAAATTAGATACTATTATTTGTGCAAACTTCACAGTGCTCTGAGAAATCTAATCCAGCCTTAATGCGAATGTCTGTGATAGATGATGTTGTATAATCCTAACACTTCTCTTCATGTATTTTTTGACTTCCCTGAGCTGTTGTTTGTGCCCCAATCTTATGCACCAATGTGTGGTATAAGATGGTGGTCTTATGTGTGGTATAAGATGAAAAAATATATATATATATTAATAGAGCCAAATCACAGAACCTGCAGAGACAATTTTAATGTCAGTCTCAGGTAATAGTAAGGTACATGTCTAGATTTTTCTGCTCAAATGAGTGAGAGAGAGAGAGACATACAATGACAGAGACCCACACACAGACACCCCCCACCCCCCACTCCACACACACACACACACACACACAGACTGAAGGAGTGAGAGGGGAGAGCAGGAGGGAGGGTGTGGGGGGTTTGCACAGAGAGACAGTCTATGTCTGTGTGTGTGTGTGTGTGTGTGTGTTCTTGTTTATATTACATCGTGGGGACCAAATGTCCCCACGATGTAATAAAAACCTGAGATCACCTACATCGTGGGGACCAGCCAGCGGTCCCCACGAGGGAAATGGATTAATAAACATACTAAATGATGTTTTTTTGAAAATGTAAAAATGCAGAATGTTTCCTGTGATGGTTAGGTTTAGGGATAGGGGTAGTGTAGGGGGATAGAAAATACAGTTTGTACAGTATAAAAACCATTACGCCTATGGAGAGTCCCCACTAAGATAGCAAAACAAACATGCGTGTATGTGTGTGTGTGTGTGTGTGTGTGAAAATCCACATTCAATCCAAAATATCTGACTTCCTGTTGGTCAGAGCTAATGACTGTAAATTAGAAAGTTGTCCGGCTTAATGAGAACAATAAGTGAACTGAGTTTGGTGATTGTAGATTAAACTAATCCCCCCACTTTTGTCAAAAGGTGGCGCTGTAGAGCCCCTGCTCCCCACCCGTTTCTAAGGCTTTGCCCATGTCTACTGTATGACAATATTGATGTGTGTGTCAAGTTTCATCCAATTTGAAGCATGTTAAGAGCCTCAAAAATGCCCAAGAATATTATAAAAGTTTGACATGTGGCCATGGCAACAATATTTAAGATATCACAAATATATTAACAGGTCTACATCTGCCATGTTTTAACATTATTGTGATGAAGTTTGAAGCAAATCGGGTAAAAATAAGAGCATTTTAAAAGTGATACACTTCCTGCTGCCAGTTGGTGGCGCTATAACTTTGACTCACAATAGTCACACCCATGTGATCGGACTACTACAACCAACACACTCGTCAAGTTTTATAAAGATGCAAGCATGTTTGATATATTGCCAAGTTTTCGAAGCCCATTCAAGAGGGGGGTTTCGAGCTCCCCTGCCACACCCGGGTACCAGCTTCTGCCCGGCCCTGATGGCCGCGGGTTCCGATGTATGTGCAAAGTTTCATGAGTTTTCAAGAATGGTAAACGCCCCAAAAGTGCCCGAATAGTCGAAAAAAAATAATTAATATAGCTGCAAGCAGCGATGGCGGGCCCAAGCCGGTGGCACCGCCGCCCCGGTGGCTTCAGGGTGACTGTGCACGGCGGGTAATATGCATTTAAACTGGGTGAATGTAAAATAAATATGTCAAAGTCATTTGAATAAGCTGCATATACTGGAGTCATCTGGTGCATCTATAACTATGAACCACAACAGCTAGATCCATGAGATCATTTAAATTTAGATGAATTTCATGTCATAGGTCACTTTGAAATGAGTGCAGTTATCTTTTGCAGCTCAAAATTTTGTAAGTCTAAATTCAGTGTAAATCTCAGTCCAGTATTTATTTTAAGTTTTTTTTATATATATATTTTTCTAAACCCTTACCATTACCAGTTGGAGCCTGACCAGTTAGTTGAGTCAGATGATTCAATAATATTTTAAACAATAATAATAAAATATATACTGTAAAAGAAATGAGTCTTTGATCATCTCTAAATATATACATTAAAATATATAATACTAACTTAAGTCTTTTATAACTAAAAACAGTGTATGTGTAACAGTGTCTTCTCAACCCTGTTTAAAAATAGGTATTTGCTGCCCCTAATGTTTATTCTACATATGACATTTAAATAGTATTTTAATTATTTTAACCAAAGAGCAGTTATCTGCCTGATTTAAACTTACACATACTTCTTGTAATTAAAAAATGATTCAAAAAGTGTTTATTTATAATATTTGTGTTATTATATACTGAAATAAAGAGTGTATATTTATAAAATAAGGGTGAATATTCCCTTTTTTGTCCTTAATTTAATCCTTCACCATGGCAACAGCGTTCGAGATATCCAATAACCCTTTGCAATTCAACAACTTCAATGTATTAGCAACAAGTTAAAAAGGTTTGGTGTAAATTGTATAAACCCTGTAGGAGTAGTAGTATAAAATTCATAGCCTGTTTTTTCAAAAAATCCACATTCAGACCAAAATAGCTGACTTCCTGTTGGTCGGAGCTAATGAGTGTAAATTAGAAAATTGTCCTGCTTGATGAGAACAATATGTGTACCGAGTTTGGTGACTGTAGGTAAAACTAACACCCCCCACTTTTGTCAAAAGGTGTTGCTACTGAGCCCCTCCACCACGCCCATGTCTGTGGCTTTGTCCATGTCTACTGGTTGACGATATTGATGTGTGTGTCGAGTTTCATGCAATTTGAAGCATGTTAAGAGCCTTAAAAACACCCAAAAATATTATTAAAGTTTGACGTGTTGCCATGGCAACAATATTTAAAATATCAAAAATCCTGTCACAGGTCTACATCTGCTGTGTATTGACATTACACTGATGAAGTTTGAAGCAAATCAGGTAAAAATAACAGAGTGAACTCAATGCATTTTGAAAGTGACACACTTCTTGCTGCCAGTTGGTGGCGCTATTACTTTGACTCACAATAGTCACATCCGTGTGATCAGACTCCTATAATGAACACACAGCTGAAGTTTCATAAACATCAATCAGTGTATGCAGACATTATAACACATTTCCTGTTTCCCTTTACTCGCCATAAATTTGTTGCCTCGCCACGGCCAAACCGTTCGAGATATCAAAAATCCGCTGGCAATTTTTCATCATCAATGTCTTGACTTCATGCTGACCGAGTTTGGTGGTGATCGAAATAATCGCCTAGGAGGAGTATATTCGCAAAGTTGGAAGTGTGGGGCTGGAAATGCTCACACGCCGACATGCTTTTAAACTTTGTCCGAATATAAATTGTTGCAACAATTGTTGAAAAAGGCGTAATAATCAAAGATGTCTTTGTTCAAGCGGTGCCGCTTGTTAAGCCAGCAAAAAAGATAATTTTGTCGCAAGTCCCTCCGTTCATTAGTATGAAATGTTACAGAGGGAACTTTCGCGACATGGACAGCTAATGTCGCCGATTAGATCGATTTCTCTTGGCTGTAAATCTCCACAATTGAGACATGTTGTTTCATTTAGAAGGCAAGTCTTTATGATTCTAAAGAACAACAATGAAGACTTAAACTTAGTGTTTAAGTTCAGAGTGGATGATTATGACTACAACGTTTATGTTTTGGATGTGGAATGGAGGGCCATCTCATAAGTTCTTGCCCAGAAAAAAACTGCTTCTGAGATTAATAATAAAACTGTAGAACAGGGTGAGTCAAGTAAATCTCAGAAACAAAAGAAAAATAAATCAAATGAACCTCAGGGACAGAAATTGGATAAAACAATCAAATCTCAAGCGCAAAAATAGAATGAACTAAATGAATCTCAGGGACAAAAACAGAATGAATTAAATTAATTTCAGAGGCAAAAACAGAATGAATCAGACAGAATAAAACCAAAACAATCACACAAAGTTCAGAGGCCAGATTCTGTTGTTCGAGAGAACTCTGTTAAGAACAGTAAACACTTGTGACATTGATATTGAAGAAGAGGCCAGTACTAGCATTCAGAAAGAATCCACTTCGAGATGAAGAGATCGAGATGATTGTGGATGACAACTCTAATGATAGGAAAATAAAAATTAGAGATGTTTATCAACTCCCTGATAAAATGAAAAATATTCCTCTGTGTGATTTTTCTCAGACTTTTGATACTGACGTTGAGGTGGACTCTGATGCTGATTCTTTACATTCTTCACAGTCCTTGCCCGTGAAAAATAATGGCTACTCTATGTTGAGTGTCAAGAAGTTTCTTAAGAGTACTAAAGGAGCCAGGAATGTGAAAAATGAGAGTGTGTTTCCTGATCTACAACTCTTCATTGATTCAGATAAGAATTTTCAAAAAACTTCTGAAAGCGCAGGGGAGAAAGTTTTCACTGATCAAGAGATTTATCGTTTAAAGAAACTTGTTTTGAAAGTTAAAAGAAAATTAGAAGATGGTGAATATGTTTAGTAAATCTTTAATTTGTTTTTCTTTTGTTTTCTTTTGTTTTATGAGTGAGTTAAAAATAGGCAGTCTGAACATAAATGGAGCTAGAGATGAAAGAAAAAGAGCTTCATGTTATCTTTATACAAGAGACTCATAGTACTGCTGATAACGAAGTTGACTGGAAGAGAGGGTCTGTGGTCCGTGTACTTTTGTGTCCATTCCTTTTTCGTTTTTTAACCACTTTCGAGAGCCATGTCTCTGAAACATGATAATACTTGACTTGATTTCCACCACATTCTCACTCACGAGGGGTCCGATACTGCCGCATGTCCAAGAGAATGCTATACTAGCGGCAAAAGCGTCCAGCGAAGCGGGACATTAAGTGCTTAATGTGGCTTAATGTAGGTGATATCGGAGGAGCAAATTCACTACACTTTATAAGCAGCCCACTATGAGCACAATTAATAACACGTTAAGCATTTTCCTAGAAAATAAAACACAGTTATGAAGAAAACGCTTAATGCACTAAGACTGATATTAAATGACCAAAAAATATATGCAGACAAGCAGGTCAGCCCGAATATGAAGGCAGCGCGCTTTCAACGTTCAGCGTTTTACACTTATAGAAAACCATTATAAACGTTTAATATAAAAATATTTTCCTTCCACTTTGTTTACATTGCCGTTGTCTTAGCAGATACTGTTGATGACAAGAAAATGTGCGAGAAAATAGTTTCTCCCTGGTTGTTGTTTTAGTAGGATTAAGCCACGTGAAGCGTTAATGTCCCAGCGACGCGCCCGTAATGCATTGCTTTCAGTGAAAATTGAGAAAAGTTTAATGTCAAACCTCCACTGAGGCAAAGGGCATGGGAATTTTGTCTTATAATTTTGTCTCGATAATGTTAGAGCGCTAAACAAGAGGCTATAAGGTTCAGAAATTTGATGTTTAGATTAAAATATAAATGTAAAAAATAATAATAGTAGTAATTTAATGAATGAAAAATAATCAGTGTCATTTAGGTAGACTCTTGACGCCAGAGGAAAAGGCACTAGAGGGCGCTTTAGCGTCTGTGTGTATGACGCAAAACACTGGAAATTAAATTTAGCATTTTTACATATTAAAAAACAAGTTGTTTATCATTTATATTATTTTTAACAAAATAATAATCTTGCATAAAGAAAATTAGCTTGCATCTGCTAATTCTATTAATCAGTGTTAAAATAAAAAAACAAAGAAACCGCATTTTCCATATTTTATTTGTGGTTTAAAAAAGGAAAAACGAACCATTAATTTTTCCTTATTTAAACCACAAATGAAATATGGAAAATGCGGTGTAATTAGGTTCTTGTTAGGGAAGGAAGAGGACAGGGTCGGCTTGACTTCTGACGGTGGCTTTATTGTAAAAATTCATTCTCAAAAACAAAAGGCTGTGCAACAGCACAGAAGTAACAACACAGTCACAAAGTAACTTTCACTTCAGCAGTAACTTCCTTGGCACATCAGGGTCCACCAGTCAGCAGTCCTTCTCTCTCTCGCACACTCCTGTTCCTCCTGACGTTTTATACTCTCTCCACGCCAATTACTGGAACAAGAGACAGGTGTTCGTTATTTGCGTTTAACCCACTCACTCACCGTGCGTCTCCCCTCTCTCTCTCCCGCTGCAGACCTCGCTGAACCACGTCCCCCTCGCCACATACCACCACCGCCCGACTCAGTGGACCACCTTGAACTTAAAAGGCTGTAAAGCTAGATACCAACGAGTGATCCGCGCTTTAGTATCCTTCATGCGGTGGAGCCACTGCAGAGGAGCATGGTCCGAACAGAGGGTGAATTCCCGTCCCAGGAAATAATAGCGGAGGGTGAGGACGGCCCACCTGATGGCAAGGCATTCTTTCAATGGTGCTGTACTTAGTCTCACTCTTAGAGAGCTTATGACTAATGTACAGCACCGGCCGTTCCTCCCCCTCTATCTCCTGGGACAGGACGGCACCCAGCCCCCTGTCCGACGCGTCAGTCTGCAACACAAAAGGGAGAGAAAAATCAGGAGAGTGAAGCAACAGCCCGCCACATAGAGCAGCCTTTACCTGGGTAAACGCCTGCTGGCACGGCTCCGTCCACTGGACCGTATCTGGTGCCTCCTTTTTAGTAAGATCAGTCAAAGGGCTGGTGAGGTCCAAATAATTAGGCACAAACCTTCTGTAATATCCCGCCAGCCCCAGGAACTGTCTAACCTCCTTTTTGGTCTTGGGGCGCGGACAGGTTGCAACTGCTGCCGTCTTATCAATTTGGGGACGCACCTACCCATGCCCCAAGTGGAAGCCCAGATACCTTACTTCCACACGCCCAATCGCACACTTCTTCGGGTTGGCTGTAAGCCCGGCCCCCCTCAGCGACCTCAAGACAGCCCTCAAATGCTGCATATGCCGCTTTCAGTCATTATTAAATATGATAATATCATCCAAATAGGCAGCAGCATATGCAGCATGGGGCCGTAAAATCTTGTCCATTAGCCGCTGAAAGGTGGCCGGTGCCCCGAACAGCCCGAACGGAAGTGTAACAAACTGGTGTAATCCGAACGGCGTCGTGAAAGCTGTCTTTTCTTTGGATAATGGAGACAAGGGGATCTGCCAATAACCCTTCGTTAAGTCCAATGTCCAGTAAAAACGAGCCGTACCGAGCCGATCAAGCAGTTCGTCAACCAGTGGCATTGGATATGCGTCGAACTTCGACACAGCGTTCACCTTGCGGTAATCCACACAGAACCGCACTGAGCCGTCCGTTTTAGGAACCAAAACTATCGGGCTCGCCCAGTTACTGCTGGATTCTTCTATTACCCCCATTTCAAGCATCGCTCCTAATTCTGCCTGAACTACCTTTTTCTTGTGTTCAGGCAAGCGATACGGCCGGCTGTGAATCACCACGCCCGGCTCTGTCTCGATATGGTGCTGAATGAGGTTTTTACGGCCAGGTAGGGGAGAAAACATGTCCGCAAACTCTGCTTGTAACTTAGCTAAATCAGTGAGCTGGGAGGTGATCTCCCCCTTGGGCCAGAGCGAGAGATTGTTTTTTTATATTCGCCTCCGGTCCGAGATCATCCTCTCCACTAATCACCGTTGCCAGCATCACTGATTCTGCCTAATTCCATATTTTGTAAAAGACGCTGTTACGAATTGATTTAATTCCAAATAATTCGTAACGTTTGCGTAAAGTCCATGACATAAACGCCGTGCCTTGATCAGTGAGGATTTCTTTCGGAATCCCCACTCGGGAGATTAGACTAAACAGTGCGTCAGCAACACTCTTAGCGGAAATGTTGCGGAGAGCCACTGCCTCAGGATATCGTGTTGCATAATCCACAATGACTAATGCAAAACGATGCCCTCTTGCTGATCACTCTAATGGCCCGATGAGGTCCATACCAATTCTCTCGAAGGGGACCTGCATTAATGGGACAGGGCGCAAAGGCGCTTTTGGAGCGGCCGGTGGGTTTACCAACTGACATTCACGACAAGACGCGCACCACCAACGCACATTCTCGTGAATGCCCGGCCAAAAAAATCGGGTCATGAGGCGATTTAGTGTTGTCGTTTGACCTAAGTGTCCAGCCATTGGATTAGAATGAGCCGCTTGGAAAAGCATTTCCCTGCGGCTCCTTGGAACTAACAACTGGGTTGTATCTTCTTTTGTCTGAGTGCCTTGGGCCACTCGATACTGCCGATTTTTTATGATTGCAAAATACAGATAGGTAAGCGGAGAGGCTGACCGTCGATGGTACGGACCTATTTAATTGCATGTTTCAGCATCTCATCCTGAGACTGCTCCAGGGGAAAGTCATCGCGCTCCGAGAGAATAAGTCTCTCGATTTCGCTCTGTTCCCCCGAAGCAGTACTCAGTGGTCCCCGATCAGTCTCTCCCGCCTGCACTCGCACGTCCCCTTCCGGTGCATTTTTCCCCCAAGAGGCATCCGTACATAAACAACCCAATTATTCAGTAAACGCTGGCCAACGTTCCCAAAATTAACGGATGCCGGAGGTGCGGATTAACTGCCACCTCAACACTATGCTTTTGACCCCGGAATTGGATAATGACAGGCACTACAGGATATTCCACCACATCCCCGTGCACACACCGCACCTTAACCATGCGGGTTGTATCCAATGCCCCAGATTGAATCAGGCTTTGATGGATCGAGGTTTGGTTATATCCTGAATCCCCCAAGGCCTGATAGGTACCCCCCTTGATACTCACAGGTATTTGGTACCAGCCAGCTTGACCGGGGGCAGCCTGCAGGACATCCGGGACCCGGACCATTGTCCCCACCTCCATTACCGGACACCTATCCACAAAATGCTCCGGGTCCCCGCAACGCCAACAGGCCGGCCCACACCTCACCCCCGCTCTAGTGGCAGAGAGTGGAGTAAACGATTGCCGTGGAGAGAGTGGAGAAACAGGAGCGGGGTCCGGACCGGCCACGGTCACTCCCGCCCCCCTGGGCGGGGCTCTCGGATTCATGAACTGACCCTGGCGGGACTAGAGGAGGGCCGGGCGGACGGGACCTAGGTAGAGGGATAGGTCGAGAGAGAGAGAAGGGGGGGGAGAGAGGGAGAGAGAGAGACCCCTGGGCACACCACCATGTGGTCCTCCGCGAGGTGGATGGCTGAGTCCAGCGACGTGGGATGGTGGCACTGGACCCACTCGGCCGTTCTCTTCGGGAGCCGAGTGACGAACTGCTCCAGCACCACACGATCGATGATCTGGTCTACGTCGCTTCCCTCAGCCAGTAGCCATTTGCGGCAGGAGTCCCGGAGCTGTTGGGCCATCACGAAGGGCCAACCGGACTCACCCAACTCCAGGGAGCGGAAGCGCTGACGGTGCTGCTCTGGGCTCCGGCCGACCCGCTGGATGATGGCCCTCTTGAGGTCGTCGAAGACCAGGAGGTTCTGTACGGGAAGCTGCTGGGCTGCCACCTGAGATTCACCAGAGAGTAACGGGATCAGGCGCATCGGCCATTGGTCCCTGGGCCATCCGCACACTTCCGCGGACTTCTCGAACAGATCGAAGAACACTTCAGGATCATCCTGCGGTCCAATCTTGTTTAAGGGCAGGTGGGTGGGCACAGCGTGCTGGTCGGTGGCTTCCGTACGAACCTCCCGGTCGATCTAGCTCCGGAACCTCTCGTGGTCCTCCTGCTGAGCTTGAAGGATGGCCTGGAATCGTCGCTCCTGATCGGTTCTTAAGTCCAGCAGGGCCTGATGTTGATCTTGATGTAAGACCGCGAGGGACGAGATGATGTCCGCAAATGGCGTGGCGGAGGAGGCTTGCATGGCGGCGGCTCCCTTCTTCCTTCCCGGGTTTCGGCACCAGTGTAATGAGGTTCTTGTTAGGGAAGGAAGAGGACAGGGTCGGCTTGACTGCTGACGGTGGCTTTATTGTAAAAATTCACTCTCAAAAACAAAAGGCTGTGCAACAGCACAGAAGTAACAACACAGTCACAAAGTAACTTTCACTTCAGCAGTAACTTCCTTGGCACATCAGGGTCCACCAGTCAGCAGTCCTTCTCTCTCTCGCACACTCCTGTTTCTCCTGACGTTATATACTCTCTCCACGCCAATTACTGAAACAAGAGACAGGTGTTCATTATTTGCGTTTAACCTACTCACTCACCACGCGTCTCCCGACTCTCTCTCCCACTGCAGACCTCGCTGAACCACGCCCCCCTCGCCACATGCGGTTTCTTTGTTTTTTATTTTAACACTGATGAATAGAATTAGCAGATACAAGATAATTTTCTTTATGCAAGATTATTATTTTGTGAAAAATAATATAAATTATATACAACTTGTTATTTAATATATAAAAATGCTAAATTTAATTTACAGTGTTTTGCGTCATACACACAGACGCTAAAGCGCCCTCTATTGCTTTTTCCTCTGGCATCAATAGAATGACTCGCTTCAAGAGCCAGCCTAAATGACATTGATTAATTTTCATTCGTTAAATTATTATTATTTGTACATTTATATTTTAACCTAAACATTAAATTTCTAAACCTTACAGCCTCTTGTTTAGCGCTCTAATATTGAGTTCCCGCTTGTGGTCTCAATCCCGTCATTTTGCTTTTTTCTCTGTTTTATACGAATAAAGGCCAAAACGACATCTAAATTACTGTGACTTTTTCGTCTGTCTCTGTTAGGTGTTTTGTATTGTTTTATATTGAGAAATTGTTTGGGATTAGGAGTGACTTTATAGCTATGCTATGCTGTTCAAACTGAAAATATACCAACATTTGTTATGATGACAAAATTATACCCCAATATGTAATTTTCATGAAGACAAAATTCCCATGCCCTTTGCCTCAGTGGAGGTTTGACATTAAATATTTCTCAATTCTCATTGAAAGCAATGCGTTACGTCGCTAGGACATTAACGCTTTACGTGGCTTAATCCTACTAAAAGAACAACTATTTTCTCGCACATTTTCTTGTCATCAACAGCATCTAAGGCTAAGACAACGGCAACGTAAACAAAGTGGAAGGACAATGTTTTTATGTTAAGCGTTTATAATGGTTTTCTATAAGTGGAAAACGCTGAACGTTAAGCACGTTGCCTTCATATTCGGCCTGACCTGCTTGTCTGTACATCTTTATTGGTCATTTAATATCAGTGTCTTAATGCATTAAGCGTTTTCTTCATAACTGTTTTTCATTTTCTAGGAAAATGCTTAATTGTGTTCATAGTGGGCTGCTTATAAGGTGTAGTGAATTTGCTCCTCCAATATCACCTACATTAAGCCACATTAAGCATTTTTCACGTTAAACACTTAGAATGTCCTGCTTCGCTGGACGCGTTTGCCGCCAGTATAGCATTCTCTTGGACATGCGGCAGTATCGGACCCCTCGTGAGTGAGAATGGGGTGGAAATCAAGTCAAGCAGGGCCTATTATCATGTTTCAGAGACGTGGCTCTCGAAAGTGTGGGAGAAACAACAATTTTACAAAAGAAAACTTGTAAATTGACATTTCTTCGACTTTAATCTGTCCTTTTTTAATTTTGGTTTATAATGATGCAAAACGTAATAAACAAAAATCTGAAAAGAAGTCAATATTTATTTTGTGCACATGAAATTTGTGTATTCGGTTTTAATTTAAATTTTGGTATTCACCATAGCATTTAAAAATAAAACAACAGTTAGTTTTTTGTTTTTCTTGACGTGGTTTAAAAACGAAAAAGGAATGGACAAGAAAAGTACACGTACCAGAGAGAATGGGAGGGTGATGTTTTTTTAAAGAATTAGTCCACTTTTAAATAAACTTTTCCTGATAATTTACTCAGCCCCATGTCATCCAAGATGTTCATGCCTTTCTTTCATCAGTCG
Source organism: Anabarilius grahami (assembly GCA_003731715.1). Lineage (NCBI taxonomy): Eukaryota > Metazoa > Chordata > Actinopteri > Cypriniformes > Xenocyprididae > Anabarilius > Anabarilius grahami. The sequence continues at coordinate 28,292 of RJVU01069169.1, forward strand.
AAAAGAAATTAAGGTTTTTGATGAAAACATTCCATGATTATTCTCCTTATTCGTATACTTACGGAACGAACGCGGTGCCAGTTTCGTTTTTTTCCGTAAGTAGAATAGGGAAGGTGTAGGACATACAGCGCAAGCGTTTTGAAGAATGCGGAGAGCAGAAGTACGTTCAAGGCAGTGTTCATTTTGGCAGCCATATTTGATTTAGTCTTAAGGTCCTTTCACACTGGACGCGATTTTGACGCGCGAATTATTCGCGCGATGGTTTTGTTTTTTGATCAGCTGTTTGTGTAATGACTGCTTCCACACCGAACGCGAATGTGCTGCTGCGAAAAAACGACGTTTATTTTTTTCGCTTCAATGTCGATTTTTTTTCACATTCGAGGCGACAGAAAAGGCTTCAACCAATCAAATACAAGGAAACAAAGGTGATGTCACAGCAACAATGCCGGATCATCTGTTCCCATTCAGTCAGTCACTCGACGCTACGTCGATTACTGACGTAATGGGGTCTCACTTGGGAGCCCAATCACCTCCAAGGATACAAAACAAGCCAATGGGAATTGGCCTGTGAGATTTACATACCGGGCCCCTCCCCCGGCATCCGGGTATAAATAGGGCCGGCATACTCACCTTCATTCATACTTTTGCTTCGGAGCCGATTGGCTGATTCCGTTCGCCTCCTCAAGGAAGAGTGCAAATTTCTGAAAGAGCAAACAGCAATTTTAATTGCTATAGGACTGGTTCCTACAAACGGCAATTTTAATTGCTCTTCGGCTGTCTCTGGTGGCTGCTCGAGTCTCTCCAGCTGGTGGGAAGGTACGATCAGCGGTGGGTGTATCGGGCGCTGTGCACAGGAACGGTGCTGCACTCATCCCTGGGTGCTTCGGCTGGTGAGGTGTACTAAAAGAGCAAGCACGGGCGATCAGCGTCTTTTTCAAGATGTCTTTTCGTCCGTGTGTTTCTGGATGTGGTCGTTTCCTGACCTCCTCTGACGGCCACGATCGCTGTCTCACGTGTCTGGGGAAACAGCACGCTGAGTCAGCGCTCGTGGATGGTACATGCCCTCATTGCGAGGGCATGTCCATGTTGGCATTGAGATCGCGACTCTCCTTCTTTAACACAGAAGTGAGAGTCCCCTCTGTCACTACCCTAGCGCCGGCGGCTGTAGCGGCCGCCGGTTCGGTTAGTGCTCTGGGAGGTCTGAGGGTTACAGTGGGAGCCACTTCGTCGGGTCCGTCCCCACGAACCTCCCACTCCTCCACAATGCCATGTGCCGTCCAGCTGCCGGATGCTGCCGCGGGTCCCTCCTCGGGGGTGCCCCGCGTCACTTTCGGCGCTCCGGAGGAGGATCAGATGTCGATCGCTGCATCGGGGAGCGGGATCGCTGATTCGGAGGACGACGATGACTCCGAGCTTCCGCCCTCAGGGGCGGTCGCTCAGTCTGAGGCGGACTCTGAGTTGGCGGCCATGCTTGCCCGGGCCGCCGCGGGCATCGGTCTTGTGTGGAACCCTCCACCATGTCCCGAGCGCTCGCGGTTGGATGATTGGTTTCTGGGTTCGGGGCGCAGCTCCCAGCCGCGTCCCGCCCCAGTGCCTTTCTTCCCGGAGGTGCATGAGGAGCTCCAGAAGACGTGGATGGCCCCTCACACGGCCAGAAACCGTTCTTCTGCCTCCTCCGCTCTCACTACCCTCGATGGTGGGGCTGCCAAGGGGTACGTGGAGATTCCACAGGTGGAACGTGCGATTGCGGTGCACTTGTGCCCGCAGTCCGCGGCCACCTGGCGGAACCGTCCGCGTCTCCCGTCCAAGGCGAGTAAGACCACGGCCGCTCTCGCTGCCAAGGCTTACTCAGCCGCTGGACAGGCAGCTTCTGCCCTGCACGCCATGGCCATCTTGCAGGTCCATCAGGCGAAAGCTCTGAAGGAGCTGCACGAGGGTAGTTCTGAGCCAGGGCTGCTGCAAGAGCTGCGTGCGGCGACTGACCTCGCCCTCCGGGCGACGAAAGTCACGGCACGCGCCCTGGGTCAGACGATGTCCACCCTGGTGGTCCAGGAACGACATCTTTGGTTGGACCTGGCTGAGATGAAGGACGCCGACAAAGTTCGCTTTCTCGACGCCCCCATCTCCCAGGCCGGCCTCTTCGGCGACACTGTCGAGGACTTCGCTCAGCAGTTCTCGGCAGTGCAAAAGCAGACGGAGGCCATCAAACACATCCTGCCCCGGCGTGATGAGGCCACCAATCCGCCACGGGCTGTGCCTCCGTCTGCTCCTCGCCGAGGGCGTCCTCCTGCGGCTCAGGCTTCCGGGAGATCGGATTCGTCCCATCCTCCCCGAGCTTCCCGCAGGAAGGCCACGCCCCCCGCCCAGGCCGCCAAGCCCCCTTCTAAGAAGAAGAAGGGCAAGAAGCGGCCCTGAGACGGGAGACCCGGTGGATCTGGAGACTGCTCGAAGGGAGACGGTGACCGCACCGCTCCTTCCCCCGGGAGAGGGCCCGGGGGAAAATCCTGTGTTTCATTTTTTTTGTGTTCCGCCGCTGGCCCCACGGCCAGCGGTACCCACATTGTCAATAAAAGAGCAATTTCCAAATCCTCTGGGTCATATAAGAAGGTCTGCGCTGAGGGTGAGCGAGCTTCCGCTCCCTCTCTCTCAGCCATTCCTTCCTTCGCCACGGGCAGGGTCTTGGCGACTCGGGGACGCACAGCCTCCCCACGTCACCCTGCCCACTCGGAGCCATGTGGGTGGACCCCACTCACAGCCTCAACTTCGGGACGCACTGCCTCCCAGGTTGGGCCACAGTGCTCCATGCTGCCCCCCCGTGGGTACTTCTGTTGTCCGGATGGTTCCACTCGTACGGTGCTTGGGGGCGTGGCTACGCCTTCCCAACCCGTCCCGTTGGCTCATTCGGACAATCAGACTCGGCTACGCGATTCAGTTCGCCAGGCGTCCCCCCAGGTTCAGCGGCGTTCTGTTCACTTCGGTGACAGGCCAAAACGCCCCTGTCCTGCGGGCGGAGATTGCGGTTCTTTTGGCGAAGGACGCAATAGAGCCTGTCCCTCCAGCCGAGATGAAGTCTGGGTTTTACAGCCCTTACTTTATAGTACCCAAGAAAGGCGGGGGGTTACGGCCAATCCTGGATCTGCGTGTCTTGAATCGGGCCCTTCACAGGCTCCCGTTCAAGATGCTCACGGTGAAACGCATCCTCACGTGCGTTCACGCCCAGGATTGGTTTGCAGCTATCGACCTGAAGGACGCGTACTTTCATGTCTCGATCCTTCCTCGTCACAGACCGTTCCTACGGTTTGCGTTCGAGGGGCGGGCATATCAGTACAGGGTCCTACCCTTCGGGCTGTCCCTGTCTCCTCGCGTCTTTACCAAAGTCGTGGAGGGGGCCCTTGCCCCGCTCAGGGAAGTGGGCGTTCGCATCCTCAACTACCTCGACGACTGGCTCATTCTGGCCCAGTCGCGAGAGCAGTTGTGCGAACACAGGGACCTGGTGCTCAGTCACCTCAGCCAGTTGGGGCTTCGGGTCAACTGGGAGAAGAGCAAGCTCTGCCCCGTGCAGAGCATCTCTTTTCTCGGTGTGGAGCTGGACTCGGTCAACATGACAGCACGTCTCACCAACGAGCGTGCACAGTCGGTGCTGAACTGCCTGAATTCGTTCTCGCGGAAAACAGCGGTCCCACTGAAACAATTTCAGAGGCTCCTGGGGCATATGGCATCCGCAGCCGCGGTCACGCCGCTCGGATTGCTTCATATGAGACCGCTTCAGCACTGGCTTCACGACCGAGTCCCGAGGTGGGCATGGCATCGTGGCTCGCTCCGTGTGGTCATCACACCGAGCTGTCGCCGCACATTCAGCCCGTGGTTGGACCTTGCTTTTCTACGGGCCGGGGTGCCCCTAGTACAAGTGTCCAGGCATGTTGTTGTTACAACAGATGCCTCCACCACCGGCTGGGGTGCCATATGCAGTGGCCAGTCGGCGTCGGGCTCCTGGACAGGACCCCATCGCCATTGGCACATCAACTGCCTCGAGTTGCTAGCAGTACTCCTTGCTCTGCGCCGGTTTCGACCGCTGCTGCAGGGCAAGCATGTACTGGTCCGATCGGACAATACATCGACTGTTGCGTACATCAACCATCAGGGTGGTCTACGCTCCCGTCGCATGTCGCAACTCGCCCGCCATCTCCTCCTGTGGAGTCAGCGCCGACTCAGGTCGTTGCGCGCCTCCTACATCCCGGGCGAGCTCAATCGTGCGGCCGACGCGCTCTCACGACAGCTCACGCTCCCGGGGGAATGGAGACTCCACCCCCAGGCGGTCCAGCTGATCTGGGGCCGGTTCGGGGAGGCACAGGTAGACCTGTTTGCCTCTCTGGAGTCGGCCCACTGCCAGATGTTTTATTCGCTGACCGAGGGGACCCTCGGCACGGATGCACTGGCACACAGCTGGCCCCGGGGCTTACGCAAGTATGCGTTTCCCCCAGTGAGCCTCCTTGCACAGACACTGTGCAAGGTCAGGGAGGACGAGGAGCAGGTCTTGCTAGTTGCGCCGTACTGGCCCAACCGGACCTGGTTCCCAGAACTCATGCTCCTCGCGACAGCCCATCCCTGGCGCATCCCCCTGAGGCAGGACCTCCTCTCTCAGGGGCAGGGCACCATATGGCACCCACGTCCCGATCTATGGAACCTCCACGTGTGGTTCCTGGACGGGATGCGGCGGACTTGAGTGGCCTACCGTCCGCGGTAGTTGACACCATCACTTCGGCCAGAGCCCCCTCTACGAGGCGCGCCTATGCCATGAAGTGGAGTCTGTTCGTTGAGTGGTGTTCTTCCCACCGGGAAGACCCCCGGAAATGCCCGGTCGGTGTTGTACTTTCCTTCCTTCAAGAGGGTTTGGAACGGAGGCTGTCCCCTTCCACCCTCAAGGTCTATGTGGCCGCCATTGCAGCGCATCACGATGTGCTCGATGGCAAGTCACTAGGAAAGCACGACCTGATCATCAGGTTCCTCCGAGGCGCCAGGAGGTTAAATCCCCCTAGGCCTCGCCTCATTCCCTCCTGGGACCTCTCCGTTGCCCTCTCGGGCCTACGGGGAGCTCCCTTCGAGCCCCTTGAGTCAGCTGAGCTGAAACATCTGTCTCTCAAGACAGTGCTCCTGACCGCGCTCGCCTCCTTCAAGAGGGTTGGGGACCTGCAGGCATTCTCGGTCAGCGAATCGTGCCTGGAATTCGGGCCGGACTACTCTCACGTTGTCTTGAGACCCCGGCCTGGATATGTGCCCAAAGTTCCCACCACTCCCTTCCGGGACCAGGTGGTGAACTTGCAAGCACTGCCCCCGGAGGAGGCAGACCCAGCCCTTGCGTTGCTGTGTCCCGTTCGTGCCCTGCGCGTTTACGTGGACCGCACGCAGAGCTTTAGAAGCTCTGAGCAGCTCTTTATCTGTTTTGGAGGTCAGCAGAAGGGGAAGGCTGTCTCCAAACAGAGGTTGGCCCACTGGATAGTGGATGCCATCGCCTTGACGTACCAGTCGCAAGGCGAGCCGTGCCCCCTCAGGTTGCGAGCTCACTCCACTCGGGGTGTTGCTTCTTCCTGGGCGTTGGCGCACGGTGCCTCTGTTGCAGATATTTGCAGAGCTGCAGGCTGGGCGACACCGAATACATTCGCGAGATATTACAATCTCCGAGTGGAACCGGTGTCCACCCGTGTGCTGTCTACTCGTAGATAGCCATGGGTGTTCGCTTGCTGTGCCATTTCCCTCGGGAGAGGGAATGCGAGCACTTTTTCCGCTCCTCAGTTCAGTTCCCCGTAACGGCGAACCCTGTGGAGTTCCTCCTGCATCCTGCGGCAGCCAGACGCGGCGGAGGCGTCCGGCGCTAGGTCCAATACTCGTGTGTCTGCCCAATTGGTCTGCCCTTGTACTGGGCTAGATGCCCATATGCTGTAATTCCCCGCGGGTAATCCCATATGTGTTTGTCCACGGTACGGTTTCCCTAACGGTAAACCCGTGTCTTTCCCTGGGCGGCTTCGTTTTGCCCTGTCTCTGATTGCTAGTATGTTCCTCCCGGAAGGTAGGACCTACATCAGAGATCTTCCATATGTGTTACTGTCCTCAGGCCAGTCCATATGTGTTTCCACACATTACCTCCCTTCGGGCAGGGTGTGGTCTCCGTAGCTTTCCCCTCCTCGGGGAATGCTTTCCTGGTGTTTTGGTCATGGCTGACCTGGGAATTGAGTTCCGAAGCACTCTTCCCTGTGGGTAAGGAACAGCAGCTTCGACCTCTCCACTGTTTTGCCCTGTCCTCTCCATCCCGCTGGTATGGAAGACATTCCTGGGCTTACTCTGGGCACTGGAGGGTTGCGAGTATGGGCCGCACTTGCATTTGGCACGCTACGGCCTGCCAACATCTGCCTCCCTAACACTCGTAACGTGGTTCAGTCGCTATGGCGTTTTCCACGGGACCCCATTACGTCAGTAATCGACGTAACGCCGAGTGACTGACTGAATGGGAACGTCTAGGTTACTAGTGTAACCCCCGTTCCCAGAAGGAGGGAACGAAGACGTTACGTTCCCCTGCCATAGCTCTGAGTCACCGCTGGGCGGCCAGATCGGCTCCTCAGCAAAAATATGAATGAAGGTGAGTATGCCGGCCCTATTTATACCCGGATGCCGGGGGAGGGGCCCGGCATGTAAATCTCACAGGCCAATTCCCATTGGCTTGTTTTGTATCCTTGGAGGTGATTGGGCTCCCAAGTGAGACCCCATTACGTCAGTAATCGACGTAACGTCTTCGTTCCCTCCTTCTGGGAACGGGGGTTACACTAGTAACCTAGACGATAGCTTGTGTGTCAACGCATTTACAATAGAAAACTAAAGTACCTTGTGAATGTTTATTTAAACTATATGTAGTTAAACTTCTATCTGTAGTCCAGGCATACAATTTCCCCATTGTGGGACAAATAAAGGTTTTCTTATCTTAGACAGAAGCCTATTTATAGCCTGGGCTACTCGCAGTATATGTGAGTGGGTTTCTTTTCTGTTAACGTAGATGTCACTAGCTATTCAATCAACATTAACCTTTGACAGGTATCGCATTTCTCACGAGATTACAGCTCCTGTGGGAGTACATGCAAGTCGCTAGCAGTGGCGAGGCCAGAAATCTTCAAGTGGGTGGACCTTGGTGAAGTGGACCTCTATATACAGCGTGCACATTCTTTTATATATATATATTTAAATATATATACTAAACTAAACAAAATGATGTATGTTACTATAGGTTCAGACAAAATGATAATCGCTGCAGTCTATTTAAAAATATAAAATTTGAATTAATTATTTAAAAAAATATGTTTGAATTAATGATTCAATCATAAAGAATTTTATTGTTTCATTACTGGACGAATTAGCTTTTTTGAACAAATCTTTTGAATAAATTATTAAATAAAAAATATTTATTTTAACCATCACTTTGTCGCCACCTACTGGGGTAACAATATAATTGATGCAATCTTTATAGGCCTATACTCAATTTTGATAGCTACTGTTGACCTCATTTTATATCTGAAATATAAACTTTTATCCAAGTATATTGTTCTAAATTATATAATTCAAATGTGTGTTAAACAGAAATAATGTTAAAAAGACTTTGTGTTTTTTATTTATTTATATTTTGAATAAGCCTAAAAGCACATTTATAGTAAATATAAATATTAATAATAATAATAAACTAGAATAGCCTACTGCTAGAATATTTAACTGTAATATTTAACATGATAAAATAGTCCACTACAAGAAAGAAAGAAAGAAAGAAAGAAAGAAAGAAAGAAAGAAAGAAAGAAATGCCATATGGGACTCGATTCGGTCAATCTGTTCATTACGAACCTTCCAAACAAAGTGATCCACTAGAAAGAATCAGACTTTCCAAAGCTACATATGAGACATTGGACCGTTTAGATGAACCGATTTAACAGAATAAATTGGATTTACGAGATGGAGCCGACAGTTTGGTATATTAATATTCAGTGTGCAATGACCTTTACCGTCATAATTGTGTGCGGGAAGGACACAATACTAAACCTTAAAGCTCGATTTAATTTAATTGTCATCACTTCATTTTGTAGAATTTGTTTACACACAGGTGACTATGTTACCATAGAATAAATTGTTACTGTAGAATAAATGGTCACTGTAAAAATAAAACAAACCGTCACATATATAGGCTATTATGAGCGCGACTCATGTATTGTGACGCACGCTGCATAGAAACAGCTGCTGATCGCGACTCTGGAAAGCTGATTTACCGGCGCGAAATATAAAACATTATATGCATTTTTAATAATACATTTTTCAAATTATATATAGGCCTTCACAACATATATGCTTATTTCCAGACCAAAGTAGTGTCTGGAAATAAAACGATATATTCTGGCACCTTTGATTGGGTGGGCCAGTGCCACTCTGGCCCTTCTGTAGCCTCGCCACTGGGCTATAGACAAGGATAACATAACCTTCTGAGGTAAAACTTGTTGATTTTTTTTTTTTTTAAACCTAATTGTGTCCGTGACTATGGAAAGTGAATGTGTTGTTGTTAAGACTGGGTGCACCCAAAAACTTATTTTCGGTCTTTGAAAAAAATGAAAAGCTCATCTTCCCTGGATGATGAAGTGTCCATGTTGTTTGTCCTGAGCAGTTAAACTGACCAACCTTTCCAACAGGATGAAGATTATTTTGTTGAAATATAGCCTATATATATTTTTCATTCAGCTGTCGCCGCGAATGTTTTGGAATCTTTCAGAGCACAAACGTCGCAAATTCGCGTCGCGGCTGATGTGAATGGTTTTGACGCGAACTATTCGCACGCGAACTATTCGCTTTTTCGTTTCGCTTTTCCGTTACGCGTCCGGTGTGAAAGGGCCTTTAGTCTTTAGCTTAAGATGAAAATTCTCCTTAGTCTTAAGGTCCTTTCACACTGGACGCGATTTTGACGCGCGAATAATTCGCGTGATGGTTTTATTTTTTGATCAGCTGCTTGTGTAATGAGTGCTTCCACACCGAACGCGAATGTTCTGCTGCGAAAAAACGACGTTTATTTTTTTCGCTTCGATGTCGATTTTTTTCCACTTTCGAGGCGACAAAAGAGGCTTCAACCAATCAAATACAAGGAAACAAATGTGACGTCACAGCAACAATGGCGGATCATCTGATTGCTTGTGTGTCTATGCATCCCGTTTTGTTTGACAAAACTAACAAAAACTATAAGGACAACGATTTGAAAGACAATGTGTGGCGTAGCATTGCCAACCAACTCGGCTATAACGACTGTAAGTATGTTATTTGTCATTGTATAGTCCTGTGCTGTAGTAGGCTAGCAGGCTAGACTAGATATAAAGCTAACACTATTATCGTCAGAGATAGAGACAGAGATCGTGTTTACTTTGAAAATGTAGTGAGACTATTTAGGCCTGCTAATACTATACATTCTTTTTGTGATAGCTTTATTTTCTAGTCAAATGATTTTGACTTGCTAATGTAGCGGTTGTTCCTCTGCGTTGTGTTGATATGTTGTTAAATAAAAGAATTGTCCACACAAAGCTGGTTTTTGATGAAGGATGATTTAATTGCAGTGCCTGTGTGGTAAAACACACAAACAGACAGGC
>RJVU01069169.1:38879-97824 GCA_003731715.1 Anabarilius grahami
CAGGGCCACCTGCGCAACCAGGAAGACATTAAAATTTTGGAACATCTCAGTTGGACTAATTAATTATGCAACCCCTTTAAATTAAACATCTCCCTTTGAATGCTTTTTATCATATAATAAAAGTTAATTATTTTAAAAATTAATATTACCCTAGACCAGGGCTGGGCAAACTTGGTCCTGGAGGGCCGCTGTCCCTGCAGAGTTTTGCTCCAACCCTAATCAAACACACCTGAACCAGCTAATCAAGGTCTTCAGGATTACACACAGGTGAGTTTTATCAGGGTTGCAGCTAAACTCTGTAGGACAGTGGCCCTCCAGGACCGAGTTTGCCCAGCCCTGCCCTAGACCAAGAATTACAAAACATTTTAAAATGAAAAGCATTTATAGGGTAGAAAGTTATAGGCCTATATGAACTACAATGGAAAATATATAACATAAAATAACTTTTGATGTTTTATATACTTTAAAAGGGATTCAATTAAAGGGATAGTTCACCAAAAAATGAAAATGTGATGTTTATCTGCTTACCCCCAGGGCATCCAAGATGTAGGTGTCTTTGTTTCTTCAGTAGAACACAAATGATGATTTTTAACTCCAACTCTACTAGCATCAGCTATCAGTAAAATAAAAAAAAAACATGCACAGACAAATCCATATTAAACCCTGTGGCTCGTGATGGCACATTGATGTCTTAAGACACGAAACTGCAACGGTTGGAGTTAAAAATCATAATTTGTGTTCCACTTTAGAAACAATGTCACCTACATCTTGGATGCCCGGGGGGTAAGCAGATAAACATCACATTTTCATTTTTGGTTGAACTATCCCTTTAAGAACTGGGGTTTTCAATAGAAAAGGAAAACTTGTATAAAATGGATTCACAATGATAAGCGTGCTGTAGTGTGCTTTGTTAAATGCAGCTTTGGAGGCAAATACAGTGTGCTTATCATTGTGAATCAATTTAATGCAACAGTTTTCCTGTGTTCAGAAATAAATCAGAGCCATGTCATTGTGGGAGACCTCGGTTCACATGAGAAACCTGCCATGGAACTTGGCCCGCAGGTGAGTTAAAATAATGTCTGAATGTGTCCCGCACCCTCAGTGCCTCAGCTGATGCCCTGTTCCCTCGAAGACCTCTGATGTCAACCAGCTCACTGCCCTCTGCGCCATCAGAACTGTCCGGCTCTGCACCGTGGTTCCCATTGGCCCTTCGCAGAAAGTTGTGCAGGATGCAAGTTGCCTTCACAATGCTGTCAGCTGTCTCTGGAGCCACTTGCAGACGGCGCTGGTAGACTCTCCAGCACTGGCTGAGAATGCCAAAAACATTCTCAACTACACGTCGAGCCCTGGAGAGCCGGTAGTTGAACACACGCTGGTCATTTGGCAGACGTCTTCCAGGGTAGGGACGGAGGAGAAAAGTTTTCAGAGGGAATGCCTCATCTGCAACAATAACAAACGGTAACGCCCCCAGCTCTGGTGCAGATGGCAGATGAGAAGGCTCTGGAACGTTTAAACTCCCAATATTAGGGCATGTCCCAATAAAGAATTGGAAAATATTCCACCATCGCTGTTGCTGCCTGATGCCCCTACATCCACCACTAGGAAGCGGTAGTCAGCATCAACCAAGGCAAGCAGAACCACAGAAAAGTTGCCCTTATAATTGAAAAACTGGGAGCCAGAATTAGCTGGTGCCTGAATCGCAATGTGCTTCCCATCCAAAGCACCGATACAATTGGGGAAGTTCCATTTTTCAGAAAATCTCAGGGCAGTTGTCTTCCAGAGCTCCTCATTGGGGACTGGCATGTAGGTGTCTTTTAAGGTCTCCCAGAGGACATCACAGGTTTGCTTCACAATGTTGGACACCATGGAAATTCCAAGGCGGAAACTGGCGGCTATGGTGGTGAAAGAATCCCCAGTGCTAAGGAATCTGAGGAAAATAAATGAGGAGAATTGATTAGTAGATAGTATAAATAAACCATATTTTATCAATAGTAAAAAATAGTTGTTCAGACATGATTAACAATAAAAGGTAAAACTGTTCCTGGGTCTCCTGTGATGATTTGATTCAGTTATATCCTGTCATTGTGTGTTATTTGTGTAACCTTTGTTACCTTGTTTAGCTTTACAATAGAAAACTTGTACCTTGTAAATGTTTATTTAACCCTTAATCTTTTCTAGTTTTTTTTTTTAATTCATATCTAAATGTTATGAAATCACAATTATAACAATAAAGGATATTTTTTGTCAAAGTTTAGCATTTTTTTTGTACTGAAAAAAATAAGTTTTTCAAAAATGTTGATTTTTGAGGATGAATTTTGTCCAATTTCTCATCATAATGTAAAAATATTGAAAAACTGATTTTTTTTCATTACAAAAAAATACTAAACTTTGACAAAAAGTATCTTTTATTGTTATAATTGTGATTTCATAACATTTAGATATGAATCCAAGAAAAAAACTTTAGAAAAGATGTCTTTCACTCAGTCAAATAACACATAGCATATAGTGGAGCTCTGCAGCATCTGGTAAAAGTGATCGTTTTTTTACTTTTAAAACTGTATTTTCCAAAAGATGGGCAAAAATCTTACACTAAACCATGTCAAATTATCCATGTTATCCCCATGAATGAAAGTTAGAAATGTGGGTCTTTTATAAAGTGAATTTTTTCATAAAAAGCTGGTTTTGTATAAAAACCTATTTAAAAAAATATTTTTTCTGCAGCTACGTAATGTACAAACATGGAGTAAATGTTTACATTGTGACTGGAAAAATCGTGATATCAACACTTGAACATGACAATCAGTGACTTGATATTAAGAGGACAGCTTACCTTAAACAGACTGCCAAACGCTGCTCCGGATCGATTGGTTCCCTGAAGTTTGTGGTTTGTCTCGTCAGATGCGGTGCCACTGTCTGGAGGAGCTCCTCAAATTGTCCCACGGACATTCGAAAGTATGTACGGAACCGGCCATGATAAAGTTTTAGCTCCTGTACCAGATTAGCGTACTCCCCCTCAGAGTCTCTGTTCATTAAGACTGGGTGCACCCAAAACCTTCTTTTCGGTCTTTGAAAAAAAAAAATTAAAAGCTCGTCTTCACTGGATGATGAAGTGTCCATGTTGTTTGTCCTGAGCAGTTTAGGAATATTTTGTTGAAATATATATTTTTTTCATTCAGCTGTTGCCGCGAATGTTTTGGAATCTTTCAAAGCACAAACGTCGCAAATTCGCGTCGCGGCTGATGTGAATGGTTTTGACGCGAACTATTCGCATGCGAACTATTCGCTTTTTCGTTTCGCTTTTCCGTTACGCGTCCGGTGTGAAAGGGCCTTTAGTCACATTTTAGTCATTTTAGTTTTTCATATTTTAGTCTAGTTTTAGTCGACGAAAAGTCATCACATTTTTGTCAAGTCTTAGTCATTACTTTTAGTCAAACTACAGTTACCAACATTAATTTTGATATATTTTATATGTAGTCTTTAGACAAAATAGTCATTATAATTTTTCTCTTTAGACCAATTCATTTAAGCTTATGAAAAATTTTAATCAAGGTAACAGACAGTATTGACATTGCACTCATAGCAGTAGCGCTTATGCAATTGTACATATCCTCTTTCAGTGGTTTTCGAACTTTCTAGAGTGTCATACCCTGAGGGATTTAACATCCTTCAGGCCATCTTCTTTGGCCTGGCTGAGTTTTGCAGTGAACCAGGGTTTGTCATTGTTGTAAATTAAATGAGTCTTTGTAGGAATGCACAAATCCTCACAGAAACTGATATATGAAGTTACAGTCTCTGGACGAGCTCACAGAGACTGTAACTTCACAATGCCATCATTGAATCCATCCTCTGCACTTCAATTACCGTCTGGTTCAGCTCAGCTACCAAATCTGACCTCAGAAGACTACAGAGGGTAGTCCGGTCTGCTGAGCGAATCATTGGCACAACCCTCCCCACTCTCCAAGAACTGTACTTATCCAGAGTGAGAAAAAGGGCAAAGAAGATCACTCTGGACCCCTCACATTCAGCACACTCCCTCTTTGAACTGTTGCCATCTGGTCGACGCTACAGAGCCCTGAGCACCAGAACGACCAGACACAGGAACAGTTTCTTCCCTCAGGCAATCCATCTCATGAACACTTGACAAACATGGAACACACAACACTATTACACATTGTTTACTTAAAACACTTACTTATATTTCAAATTTGCACACATAACTGTACATACTATTGTCTATATTATATATTGTTTTTTTCTTCTTTTTTTTTCTTTTGCACTTTGTCTATCTTGTAAATTTGTATATTATTATTTTATTATTTTTATTATGTGTCTTGTCTTGTCGCTGTCACTCTGTTGCACTGTGGAGCTTCTGTCACTAAAACAAATTCCTAGTATGTGTAAACAACATACCTGGCAATAAAGCTCTTTCTGATTCTGATTCTGATACCCTCTCTTTTCCACTTACTGCAGTTATACATTTTCATTAAGGGACAATATTTGCCTTCTTAAATCGATTTTTACCCTTATAAATACCTTTGTAAAATAAATAATGCCTTAAATATTTTTAAAAAAATGCAATAAATACAATGATGATAAAAACGAAGTGATACTTTTAAATATTACATTAAAACCGCCAGTAGGTGGCGGTAAGTCACTGTTTTCATGAGTGAATCATCGAGACATTCATTCTTTCACCCTGCATCCCAATGTGCATACTATCCACCCTATCCGCCCTAAATAGTATTGAAAATTACTAATGTCACATACTTTTTAGGATGGATAGTATGAACATTGAGACGCAGGCCCAGTATCAAAGCTAGCGGCTGTATTTATGAATGAAACACAGTGTGCTGCAGTTCTGCTGTGGCTTTCGTTGCAAAAATACTGACAATATTGTTTAAAATGTACATCACTTAATATTACCCTTTTGTATGTTGAACTGTATAAAATCAATATTTGTGAAATTATATTCAGGGAATATTCTTGCTGGTATGATCAACATTAAAAACAGTAACTCGCAGAAGGGTATGTTTTTGTATCGAAGAGAGTTTTAATTTTAAATCTCTATGCAGTCTGTGTCTATATTTGTTCATTATGCTAGTGCTTAATCCCCACTTTTACAAAGGTAACGTTATATTGTCGAAGACAGCACTTGTTTGAGAACCACTGCTGCCCAGCAAACACAGTACGTTGTGACGACGTCGTCAGTTAGTCGTCATTTGGTCAGCGTGACATTACTTTATGACAACGTTGTGATGACGTCGTGGTAATGTTCCATTTTTTAGAATCTTGGCTAACGTTCCAGAAACGTCTCGGGCACGTCCTCAAAAGACGTCGCTGGTTAATCCCACGGAGAACGTTGTAGCGACGTGTTCCATTGGTCTCCTGATAACTTTCCAGATATTGCATTAAGCCAACATTACCCAGATAGCACACATACATCTGCAAGATGTCTGTTAAAGATCACTTCATCTGGAAAGCATCTGCTGTTTACAAACATCTGATAGACATCTTTAAGATGTCAGTTTTACATACATTCTAAATCATAAACATCTTAAAGACATCTTCTAAATGTCTATTTGACATCTGACAGGAAACATCCTGTAGACGTATTGCAGATGAGCAAACACTCTAAAAAATACGTCTTCCAGACTTAAACACACACATCAAATAGACGTCTCCGAGATGTACGTGTGCTATCAGGGTATGTTTGTTAATATGGTATTTGGATATTATGAGTAAATTTAATTGATTCAAGCATTTTAAATGAATCGACGTAGTTTTATTTATATTTGAGATATACCTAATATTCATAAAATATTTGCCAGCAAAACCACCTAACATTTTACTTAATAAATTGTGATTATTCATATGTTTGTGAACAAAAGAGGTTTAATGACAACGTTGTGATGACGTCGTGGTAATGTCAAATTTTTTTAAGAATCTTGGCTAACGTTCCAGAAGAACGTTGTAGCAACGTGATACATTACTTTCCTGATAACTTTCCAGATATGTAACTTTTTGTGTTCAAAATTTACAAAAATTATACAATGGGAATGTACAACATGAATACATTTTCCAAACCGTGTTTTGTCTTACCCTGAATCATTATGGTACACCTATAATAAGTGTTTATATTCGGACTATTTTAGACAGGAACCGCTGCGGAGTAGCACAAATACCTGCGTGACTCGTCATAGACATAAACAGAGAGAAGTAGCTCCGGCTACAATGTTCTTCCGCTGCCTCAAGATGCATGCCGTTCTGTTTTAGAGCGCCAAAAGTTACGGATTTGTTTATATATTATATGTTGTGTTTGTGAATTAAGGAGATTTATTGGATGGGGCACGCGAGACAAATTCGAAATTTTAAACAAGCGAGTGTAACGGACTTTCGGAGAATCTGAGTACTGCGCATGCGCATAATTTTGTTATGTAACGGTCGACTTCCAGCAGACGGACACGGAGTAAAAGGTAAGCTCTACAAATCTGCTTTTATTCATCTTTTTTGCCCATGTGACACTAAATATCACTAGTGATGAGTAATGTTAGTGTAGTGTTTTTGGTTTTCTAAATTTATTTCATAAATAAATTCCGTTTGGTTAATGAGCGCACGAGCGCTGTCCCCGTGAGGCGGTCTGAGGTAACGTTAACGTTAAAATCTGAGACACAGTTTTATATTTTTATTTTAGTTATTTTAAATGTAACGTTAACTGTTTAATGCGATAAACGGCAGAATAATCACTTATATTCGTTAAACGGCAACTGTAGTAAAGTGTTTGTTAATTTTAGGCCCTGCCTGGCCTTCATGAAACTCACGTGAACCATATTGAAAACTCAATAAAATCTGTATAAAACGGTTGATCGGGTAATTACTTCACGATTTGTTTACTTAAATTCTTTGTAATGACAGCCAATGAACTAGCCAAATCAATGATTTAGAGTTGTTTATAACAAAATATTCTCGTTTGTCGCCACTGGTTTAACGTTATGTGTGAGTCTATTCATTCCTATAAATCTAACATACTTTTTATTTTCAGCAGCTGGAGGAGAGACAGCCTGTGCAGCAACAACCAGACAACAATGATTATAAGCAGGGGTGGGTATTAAATTAGTTTCTGACTTGTTCAGTACCAATAGATATAATGTCCTGGACTAATGGTGCTGCTATCGGTATGTAACGTTCAGTCTTTAATTACCCTTTATATACAACCACATATCATTCAGATAATCTCAGGTGGACTGCACGGGTCCAGGATCAAGAGATCATTCATCATGCAGACCATGTTCCAGGAGAAGCAGCGTATCCTGGGTGAACAACTATGCCTCATTTTTCTAATATCACTTAGGTAAGACTAAATGGATTTAAAGTGATTTCAATCATGGGCCATTTGTTTCAGGTCTGCTTGATCATTTTGTTGTCCTGGATGTGAGAACATGGTCAAAAGGTGTGTCAATCAGCATCCATTTACATTTACATTTATGCATTTGGCAGACGCTTTTATCCAAAGCGACTTACATTGCATTATACTATACATTTGTATCGGAGTATGTGCAATCCCTGGGATCGAACCCATGACCTTGGCATTGCTAGTGCCATGCTCTAACCACTGAGCTACAGGAAAGCTTCAGCCATAAAAGCAGCCTTCTCGTTAAAAGGCTCAGGAGGACAAACAGGTAATTCACAGGGTTGCATTTCACAATTCAATTACTCACAGAGACCAGATGTTAATAATTCTGAATTTGAGGGGTCAGCAATTTTACTATTTGATACATTTACACTTTTTATTTAATTCAGAATGAAATCATTGTGATTGATGAATTTGAACATAGTTGATGTGTACATTTATTTACAAATCGAATTTGATATTTTAAAATGCACTGTCGGTCCAAAATTACAGACTTTCAAGTCCTTGATAAGGTGGCTTCAGATTCCTTGGAAGTTTTAAAATGGAGTGCAGAGTTTTACCGGAAATATTGAAAGCTGCGGTTCCAGTAAACGCACTCAAGAGCACTGTAGGCACGGAGAGATCCCCCGCCTCCCGCAGTCGAGGCAGCTGTCGCAGAATCTTGGTCGCTTCCGTGTATATGCACTTGATGACGTGCGATTTGCCACAACCAGCTCCACCTGATATGAAGTAAAAAAACTGTTCTGGGTTTTGACCCCACACACGTTTCTGACACCAATGGCAGACAGTGTAGAATATGGCTGCCTGTGTCTCATTCAGACTTCTAAACAGCTTCCGAATGAATACAATACTGAGCTGAGGTGCCTCTACTTGTGGAACGACTCCATCTCCATGCTCAAGAATCTGATACTCTGGGACATCATCTTGTACATCCTCATCATCTGGATTCATGTGTTCTCGTTCGGCAATGCACTCCAAACGATCCGCTTCAATTTCAGGCGCAAATGTCGTCCAAGCGTTTTCCGGTGGTCCTTGCTGTTGCAGCTGATCTAATGCCTTATCCACTTCTTCACTGTGTTTTTCGAACTTCTCCTTGTGTGCTTGCACTACAGCACGAACAGGTATCAGGAGACCTGGGTGTGCAGGAAGTTCCACAGATGCACATTTGTAAAACTGCTCATACGTTGGAAATCTAGGAGGTTTTAGCTGTGCATTGAAGCGATGTGGCATGTAAAGCTTAAGTAACCTACAGTAAAACTTTTCAGGTTGTTTTTCTTCCGAAATTTTAATTTAAGGTTTAAGAAAAAAGTACTAAGAACAAATGAACTGCTCTCTGTAGAAAAAGCCAAAAGCCAAAACAGAAGGAACCTGAAAAAGAAAGAAAAAACTAAAATAAAAAATTAGGTCACAGGAACTACAATTATGGTGATGTGATGAAAATATCACAGTACTGCTTAAGAAACCACATTAATACTGACCAAGGAGAAAAGTGCAGCGATGAATGCAGGTTGTGCTCAGATCTGTCAGTCTGAAAAAATAACAATGACAACATAATGAAAAATTATTAAATTCAAGTCAATTGTGCATTACTTCTTTCTATGTTAAATATTAATTATATATTTAATAAATATATAGAATATAATTTTAGGAATTTATCTCAAGAATGTATTTTTTTTTATATACTCTGTGTTATTTTCAAGAATCCAAGTTATGTCAAATATGCAGCCTAAATCCTGTGATGTCATATATCCAGGTTTACTATATAGGACAAGTGGTCTGGAGAATGGATGGGTGAATGTGGTCTTACTTATTTGTGGTATTAACAAAACATAGTTTTTATGACCCTGATCATTTTTAACTATAACGATTTTCTTATCAACAAGCTAAAATATGAAGCATTTTCTATTTATGGTCATGTTACTAATTAAACTCTTACCTCAAAATGCAGTAAAGTGTGCTCGTGAAACAGTATTCTGAAACAGAATCAAGAATGTCATAAAACTCACACTTAAACTTAATGAAAATATATAATGAAAACATTTTTCAACTGTAAACATCTCACAGACAACCTGCACTAAAGTGAAATGTAGTCTCTCTGCTGTTCCTTATTCCATTAAGATTACCTTTTCTAGAAATCTTGCA
The DNA here is from genome assembly GCA_003731715.1 of Anabarilius grahami. Taxonomy (NCBI): domain Eukaryota; kingdom Metazoa; phylum Chordata; class Actinopteri; order Cypriniformes; family Xenocyprididae; genus Anabarilius; species Anabarilius grahami. The sequence goes on from RJVU01069169.1 coordinate 48,430, forward strand.
TCTATAAATGTCAAAATTTCATTCAATTCTAATATTATTAATAAAAATATATGCTTCTGTAAATGTCGTCAAAGTAGTAATCAATGCGATATGATTCACATTGTGCGTTATTATTTTGCTGTATTCTAGGTCTAAATCCAACGTAAACCGATTCAAACAGATTGACAGCGCTGATTGGTGCTAAATGAACCACGTGACTGCGCGGCGCGAAATCAAGGTTTTTCGCGGCTCTCTCACAAATAGTACCAAAGAACAGACAAAAACACCCGTTATATTAAATTAATCTGTCTACAAAGCATAAATGAATTTCTTACATACATCATATCTGCACTTTGTTGTTTATGACGGAGAATTCTGTCAGTGAGCGCGCAATCTGATCTCACCGGGTTTCTTCACCGATGACTAATCAACCGCCTTCGATTGGACATTGCGTTCCTAAGCTCAGCGAAAACGCGTGTGATTGGTCAATGATGTCTTTGAGTGACATGAACCTAAAATCTAAATCTAAATCGATTTAATGCAGCAATCGACACTTTTCATCGTAATATCTATGCATTGATATGCCTGAATGTAAAATACAAACTTGTACATCATCTCATAAGCTACCATAGTGGATGCTGTAACGTTAGCTTAAAATGAGCGCCAAAATTAATACACTCCTCAGCACAGTAGGTAATGCTAAATGCAAATGGAAAACATAATATCCATCAAACACACACAATATCATATTACATTTTCACACAAAGATAGAAGTACGGCTAACGTTAACTTAGCTGTAAACATTAATTCACTTACAGTATCAAACACATTACGATCTCTACAGAGATAAAGATACATTCAATGTCAACAAAAACGATATAAACTATACCACACACTATAATACGAATAATATTGCCTACATGTATTTAAAATAAAGAGCTACATTTCACATTATAAGGCTTTATAATACAGCATATTTGACGACAGCCGTCTCACTCACCTCAAGAGAATAGTGTGGGACGATCCCTTGGCAACGGCTCCGGGTCATCAATTTCACAGCCAATCAGCAGCGAGCTTTGATTGTACAACGAATAGAATCGCACCTTCGCTATATATTATTTTCACAGAATTTTGTGACGAGGCAAATCCGTAATTAAAGTAATAAATCCTAATAATAATGTTATACGAATCATAACAATAATGTTAATTTAAGCTTTGATTTAATTAAATAAATGTGAGTGCTTCACGTTTCAAAGCCTGAACGTGGCGCTGTTGTGCGTTCTTCAGACTGCTTCAGAGCAGTTCACAATCAGATAAAAGCACACATTTAAGCGACTGCTTATTAACTAATGTTGATCAATTATGACAATGTTTACTTTACAGTGTTTATATGGTAATTTGTTGTATAGGTTGTAATATGCATATTTTATCTCCATCGATTGAATTTGAATGAGCGGCCTGCAACAATAAAGCAGACATTTCAAAATAAGAGTCCCGGCCTATTTCGGGCTTGTTTATGAATAAAAGTCACGCAATGTGTCTAATTTCCACCCCGGTTATTATTCGGTTACACAAACTTATTTAATCGAATTTAAATTTAATTTACATTTAATTTAAAGTAAACTATTGTAGCTTCTGTCTGGGATGCCCCATCATTATTGACACATATTATTAAATAAGATTTTACTAGTGTGAGTGTTATTATATTTTATGATTTATTTTTTAATTGAAATTAACCAGTTATTTAGTTTCATTAACCTGATATACTAAACTGAAACTGGAATAAAAATTAATGAAAACTATACAGACATTTAAAAACAGCAAAAATTTTACAAAAATTACTAAAACTTTTAACTAAAATTAAAATGAGAGCAGAAAATATAAAAATTAAATTGAATTCAAAATATTAACGAAAACTATAATAACACTGCATACTAAATAATAATAAATCTGTTTATTATAGTGTGTATATGTTATAAGAAAAAATAGTTTAAGAAAGACACATTATTTGCTAATTTTACATTGCGAACCTAAAGGTTCTAAATACACTCCTAAATTTTTTAACTTAGAAGTATGTTCTCTTTGGGAAAAAGTAAGTGTCCAGCCATGGTTTAACATTTCTATTATTAATATAAAGTTTGCATATATGTATAAAAATTGTCTTGTCAATCATCAGTAATGAAGCAAACATACATGAGAAGCTGTGTTATATCAATGTCTAATAAACTATTTCATACCTTTGTACAACAATAACAATACAGTTGGAAAGAAAGCCCCTCCCACCTTGGAAAAACAAACTCTGCTTACCATAGTTCCTATGGATAAGAGAGAGAGAGAGGGAGAGGAGAGAGAGAGGATTCCTAAGGCCCTTTGTGTGTTCTGTTTGCTAGCATGAGTCAAATAAGCAAGGGTGTTCTGGGCGGTTGCTATCCCAGATAGTAACTTTGTGTCGGCCCAAATTCGGCCCACATCTGGCACATGCGGGATGATGATCTGGGCCACATGTGGCAGGAATGATGGTACTTGGGCAGACCGCTCCTGTTTGCCAGATCTGGACCACAAGCAGGCCATAGAAATGCCACATGTCAGCCAAGAGCAAAGAACTGGACCTTATCTGATCCACAAAATCTTATGTATTATTTATAGAGTCATTTCAGCATTAACAAGCCTGTTTTCAAGCAGAATCACTGAAGGAAAGAAGAAAAAAAGAGATGAGCAGAAACACAAGAACTACAACTGACTTCAGCCACAGCCTTAGATGAAATCAACTGAAGATAAAAGACATTAAATCTCTGAAGATCTGATTCAACAACTCCACAAACAGCATTACCAGCTTCACTTATTACTAACCTGACTGACTTTATTTCTGTCACACGTCTACAGAAGCTCTTACTGAAAATTAACAGGTTTAACTAGTTTGTTACATTTGAGGTTACCATGATGGTGATTGATGTTTCCATTAGTTGGCCTCCTAACTTTAGACATATATAATTGTCTTTTCTGACTGCTGTGATGGTGTGTTTATCGAACACATCAACAGCAGCAATAAAAATTGAAATGAGATCAGGTGATGGCTGTTAGCTGTTAGCTGTCGATGATTTGACTATCATCGTGAAATAGCCTGAATCAATGATGTTGGTTAGATGAAAGAAATTGTTTTGCGCCATTAATACACTAACATTACAAACCCCGTGTTTCTGTGACATGAGCTCAAGCTGTATTGCAGAAATTAATAAAAAAAAATTTAAAAGGTACATTGAGATGACAATCAAAAGCATCATGTAGCTGCAATTAATCAAGAATCTCATTCATATGCATGAGATTCAATGCATATGAATCTCAACTATGGTGACAATCAAAAGCATCATGTAGCTGCAATGCATGCTGGGTACTATAGTACAAAACTCCCAGAATGCATCAGAGCATTATGCAGCTGATCTGATTGTCTAAATATTTTTTTTATTGTAGATTCATGTGCTGATTACTGATATCTGTGTTTGTCAATGTAGTTTTCCTTCTTGTGTTTTTATTTATTTATTTTATTTAACTGATTTCTGCAATACATCTAGATCTCATTTTGCAGTAACATTTATATTCAATTATTATGACTTCAGTGAAGCAGGCTATTTCATGATGAATACAAAATCATCAAAAGTTAACAATGATCACACTTCAGTTTTCTTTGCTACTGCTAATGTGTTTGACAGAAACACTACCTCTTGGCTGACATTTTGGTATTTCTATGGCCTGATTGTGGTCCAGATATGGCAAACAGGAGCGGTCCGCCCAAGTGCCATCATTCCTGCCAAATGTGGCCCAGATCATCATTCCGCATGTGCCAGATGTGGGCCGGATTTGGGCCGACACTAAGTTGCTATCTGGGATGTAACCTGGGTGGATGTTAGGGTGTTGCTATGTGGTTGGTAGTTGTCACAGATGGTTACTATGAAGTTTTTATAGAGTTCTTAGCATGTTCTCAGCCCATTTTAGCACTTAGCTAATCAGTATTAGCATGTAGCTATTCACTGCTAGCATGTGTTGCATGTTGGAAGTCCAGTTTGCTAGCATGAGTCAAAAGAGCCAACCGCCATGTCTCTACGATGCTTTGATGCAGAGATATAGGTCTTGCTAAATAGTTGCTAGGGTACTTTGTTTGGTTGCCAGGGAGTGGCTTGGCAACTGCCAATGATGATACAACAAAGGCTGCTTGCCAGTATGAATGATATAAACCAGCCAGGGTGTTGCCATATGGGGTTTCTATAGAGAGATATAGTTCTTGCTAAACGGTTGATAGGGTACTCTGTTTGGTTGCTAGGGAGTGGCTTGGTAGCTACCAATGATGATACTCCAAAGGCTGCTTGACAATATAAACCAACCCCCATGTCTCTATGATGTTCTGATGTAGAGATATAGGTCTTGCTAAATGGTTGCTAGGGTACTCTGATCAGTTGCTACGGAGTGGCTTGGCAACTGCCAATGATGATACAACAAAGGCTGCTTGTCAGTATGAATGATATAAACCAACCCCCATGCCTCTATGATATTCAGATTTGAAGATATCCCTCTATGCTTTGGGTTGCTAGGGTGCTCTAAATGGTTGCTTGGGCGTGGCTATGAAGTCTTGAAAGTGATGCGTGATTGGCCGTTTGCTGCCCCGAGTCAAATGAGCCCACCCTCATGTTTCTATGACACTTCTATCCAAAGATATTCCTTTGATCTTTTTCAATGGAGGTCTATGGAACTTGTTGCTATGGTGCTCTATATGGTTGCTAGGGCGTGGCTTGATAGCTTCACATAGATCCTGAGAGACTGATTGGTTGCCTGAGTGAAATGAGCCCACCCCGTTGTCTCTATGACACTGTGATCAATAGTGAGTGAGTGAGAGAAAAGGTTCTAAGGGCCTGCGTGTGTGAGTGTGTGTGAGAAAGTGACAGTTGAGATTTAAATTTCTGAACATTCCGCCATTGAAAGTCAACGGGACTTTTTTGGCCGCTTTTTCGTCCGCTGTGCGAACATCGTTGGTCCGATCGCTTATAAAAGTCATAGCACACCATTCCCGAATAATCCTGATTGGTGTATAATATGGTTGGTTGGTAATATTGCTGCATATTAACCATCATCCTGTCATTGCTTCTTTTCTGTTTCAAAAAGCAGACTTTATATTTAATATTCCAGGTCCTGATTAGGAGACGCAGAGAACATGAAGCTATGTGCCGTGCTGCTTATATTTATCAAGCAGTAAAAATGCTTAAAACTAAACAGAAGCATTTTGAAATTTTATGACGGTCATTTATTACACTGCATTCTTTCAACAACAATGGTTAGTTTTGTACGTCATTGCGTAATTTCTACATCATTCCACATGCTTTACGCTTTCAAATTTCAGTTTTTAATCTGATCAAGTGTTTACATATCCTATCGAACAGATTAGAAAAGGTTTAAACCACCCCTTACAATCAGAATGAAATTGAATTCTGATGAAATAAAATCTGATTTGGCAAATTTATTCTGAATGACATGGTTGCATGTGACTTAAAGGGATAGTTCACCCAAAAATGAAAATTTTGTCATCATTTTCTCACCCTCAGCTTGTTCCAAAGCTGTATACATTTCTTCTGTTAAAAACCACCATTGACTTCCATAGTTTTTTTTTTCTATGGAAGTCAATGTTGGCCCAAAGCAGCCTGGTAACAAACTTTCTTTAAAATATCTTATTTTGTATAGCTTTGGAACAAGCTGAGGGTGAGTAAATGATGATAGAATTTTCATTTTTTGGTGAACTATCCCTTTAATTAGACTGCAACTAGTCCGATTACAAATTAATTATTAGGGTCCATGTAAATGCAGCTATTGTATAGTCCCAAATTATACACAATCACATCACATAGGCTGCTTGGCAACCCTATAACTTTTTTAAATCTGAAGCTATAGCAGCAACATTAGCTGTGGGCTCTAATAATCAGACTAGTAGCACAGATGGAATAAAAAGTCACATGTAACCACGTTAGTTGAAATGAATTGGCCGGGTCCAATTGACATTTCATTCGGATTGAAAGGGCATGTTTAAAGCTTTTTTTAAAATCTGTTCGATACTATCAAATACAATCCAATATCTCCTTCCATTCATCATCTCATCCGCAAGCTTCTTGTTTTGGGTGTTGAAAGGGGCATTTTTACTGCTTGATAAATATAAACAGCATGGCACAAAGCTTAATGTGCTCATCGTTTCCTAATTAGGACCCATAATAGATAAATGTTCAGTCTGTTTTAAAAACAAAGAAAAGCTGTGTAGTGCAGTTGTGCAATGTACCAACTGCTTTGATTATCGGGTTAACTAACTTGTATTCTAGGGCTCACAAACTACTGAGTGTTCGAACTTGCGTGTACGCCTGCCTAAAGGGTTAGTTCACACAAAAATGAAAAAAAATGACTCACCCTTATGTCATTCCGAACATGCAAGAATGTGTTGTTCATCTTCGAAACATAAGTGAAGATATTTTAATGAAATCTGAGTTTTCTGTCCCTCAATTTACAGACCATGCAACTAACACTTTGACACTTCAAAAAGTTAATAAAGAGATTGTAAAACTGATCCATATGAATGGAGCAGTTTAGTCCAAATTTTCTGAAGAGACTTGTTCGCTTAATGCAATATACAGTTTGAGTTTAGACTTTTACTCACATATAAACATTAATTAGCGAACATAAATGGAAGCTCAACTGTACTTGTTTGTATATGCACTTGTGTATTAAATTTGTTCATTATATAAAGTCATCGAGTTTATTCAGAAAATTTGGACTAAACCTCTCAATTCATTAGATTAGATTTACGATCTGTATGAACTTTTGTTTTAAACATCAAAGTGGCAGTTGCGTAGACTGTCAGTGGAGGGACAGAAAGCTCTCAGATTTCATTAAATTATCTTTATTTGTGTTTTGAAGATGAACAAAAGTCTTAACAGGTTTGGAATTCATGTCATGATAAAAACAAATAATGTTCTAACTTACAATATATACATGATATTTTATTGATTTCAAAATAATATCAAAAATTTTAAAAAACTTCATAATCGCAATTCATTTAGGCTACATGAAATATGCCCTTACTGTATTTTTTCTTAAAAAATTTTTCGTGCTTTCGTGTACAGAAAGATATATTTTTTGAGGAGGCTGCAACAAGGACTAAAGCCAGGGACACACTTAACGACTGTAAGGCCGATTATAAATGTAATTTGATACTTTCAACTGACCTTGCCCAAACACGTCGAGTCAGAGCCAGTTGCGTTCAGTCTGTTTATAATCTATAAGTATTTAAATCCACTTCAGTCGAAGGAAAGTTTTTAAGTGTGTTGATTTCAGTCTTAGAATGTTTCAGCTAGTCGTTCAGTGTGTCCCCAGCTTGAAGGAGTCAGCAGTGAGGGAAGTAATCGTTAAAATGTAAGTTCTTTGAGAATTTGTGCACTGTTTATTATTTAAATGTAATAATGTACACTGCCAGTCAAAGATTTTGAGATTTGGAAGATGTTGCAAAATTTAATTTATTCCTTTGACGGAAAATTTTCGGCATAATTTTTCTAGTCTTCAGTGCCACTTGATCTTTGATCATTCTAATATGCTGAATTGATGCTCGGACATTTCTTTTGAAATGTGCTGCTTCATATTTTTGTGTTCTTGAGCATCAAATCATCATATTAGAATGATTGATTTCTGAAGGATCATGTGACACTGAAGACTGGAGTAATGATGCTGAAAATTCAGCTTTGATCACAGGAATAACTTACTTTTAAAAAATAAATTAAAATAGGAAACAGTTAATAGTAAAACTATTTTAGAATATTAAAGTAAAACTACTTCACAATATTATTATTTTACTGTATATTTTTCATCAAATGCAGCCTTGGTAAGTAGAAGAGACTGCTTTCAAAAGTAAAAATGCAACTTCTAACAATGTAATTCAACCTTTCAGCTGCCAGAGGAGGATGATGATGGATGGCAGTGGTGACCGAGGTGACAGTGCAGCTCAGGATGAAGAAGAGGAGGAACATGTAAGTTAAACATGCTTTCCTCATACGTTTCTAACAAACAATAAACCTGACTACAATACTTTTTTTTTTTTTTTTTAGCTTCCAGTTTGCAAAAATTCCAAAGTGATCGTTGCCTCAGAAGAACCTGAGAGACACTCTTCCTCTTTTCTCACAGCTCTCCATCATCTACCTCTGCAACACTGTTGGAAAGATTGTTCTACACAGCTGAGGACACGGTAATGAGAGATCTCAAATTCTTCCTGAGAAAGTCCACGTTCATTTTCTTGAACAAAAACTGTACATGTATTTTTGTGCGGGCCAAACTATTATTTGAAGAAATGCTAAAAAATCGTTATATTCTTTATACATATCTTTTACTCTTTATGAATGTCATCTTCTGGAATTTTTTAGCTTTTGAGAAGCTCAAGGACTGTATATCTTTGGTAATTGTGATATTGTCTGGCAGTAAAGCAGTATTACAGCACATTACCTCAGTATATTTGTAGCAGCTGCCTCATACAGGACACTTAGGAAATGGTTTAAAATATATTTTTTGCAAATAAAGTAATAAAATATCTGCTGAATCTTTTTCATATCTTTGTCATTTTTGTGCCAAATTATGGATAGTAATCATGAGTATCTATAAATATAATTGATAAAATCATTATTTAACTATACCCATCTAATGATAAATCACTTTGTCAATTAAAAGAATAAAACATATTAATCACTGGTTACATTTATTTATTGATTGTATTGTTTGATCTATGAATGTGTTCAATTTATGAATTCATGTGTTCAATTTTCTGTACTCCTAACTTAACACTTTATATGGTTAAAACATGGTAATGTTCAAATGTATTGGCTTAGTAATTGTACAAAGTAACAATGCTGATGATTACATGGATGCAGTGTGTTTCTAGCCATTTTAATTAATTAATTTAATGAGGGTTTCTATTGGTTTCCACTACATATTTTGATCTGCAAATGTATTAACCAAAGTAATACAATTCCCTATAACAATTAGCATTTATAAGGTTTTATAGCAGAAAATGGAGTGTTTATCAGTTCTGCATGGATTTCAAGGTTATGGACGGAGCACATCTCCATTCCCCGGAGTAAAGGTGAGAAGCAGATTTTAAGATAAAGGTCGAGGTGGTATTTTGGTCTTTAGGACGTACTGTTACGTTCCAGCAACGTACCACTAAAACGTCGCCACAACGAATATGGGAATCACAAAGTTACGTCGCTGGAAAGTTATTCGGGACGTCGTTGCAACTAATATGAGCCGATCCAGTTACGTTTTTACAACGTGCCAGTTTGGTCGTTGAGACGTTATTGTCACGTTAAGGCAGGCGTACACGGTCCGAATTCTAATGGTCGGAAGATCGTATGTCCACGCACACTTCACGAGTGAGTTTATCTGAAAATCGCACGGACGAGGTGATATACGACACAATTTTTCGACCTGCCGATTTCCGAAGCAATCGCACAAAGTTCCGTGTGTGTGTGTGTGTGTGTGTGTGTGAGAGAGAGAGCATGAGAGCGGAGCGCGAGCTTAAATCCGAATACCCTTTGTGTCATGCTGATAGAAAATAGGCCTATGTGAAATAATTTTTTTTTCTCATCGACCAGTTGTTCAAGCCATTTGTTGACTAATCACATTGATTAGTTGATTATTCACATTCAATTTCTTAAATACTGGAGAGAATAAATTATTATAATTAGCATTTATGTAGCACTCAAGCGCATGCATAAATCTTGGCATAAAGAACCGGTAAAAGAAATGATTATGAATTTGACAAAAAAACAACAAAAAAAAAAACAGCAAGGAGACATTTTAATTGTTTTTTAATAATCGAATGTTTTCTGATCAGTGTCGGCTGCAAATATGAAGTTGACATTGCTGACTTTCATCATCTTTGCAGTGGATGTGCAGAATGCACGTTTCATTCGGATTACATAATCAGAGAGTAGCCCATTTCTTTTCGTTTTGAATTATTTCGTTTAAAAGAAGACATTTCAAGCTTTCTATAGATATTTTTCTCGTGTCTGTGAGGCAAACAGCCTATAGTTTCAGTTTATTTAGTCTATAAGACGCGCTCCAGTTCAGGCGCCAGTGATCGCGCCCGCGCATCCATGAATATATTTGCTGCTTATTTATTAAATCAAGGCAGTTGGTTGAGGAAACATTGATTAAAATTAAGATACAATTTTTACAAAACGAAATTCTCTTTAAAGAAAGGCTTTCTACAAAACCAAACTTAATGAAGTGATCAAAATCATGTCACTCCATGTCTCCCAATATATTGCGCATCTTATGATGTATTCTGTCTTACTCATGCTGTTCACTTGTCTTAATCAAATAGATGAAATTAAAAAATAAATAACATTATAATAGGCATATTAAACATAAGTATGAAACTAAATATGTTGTCTTTAATGGCTACCAACACATATAGTACAGTAGTGCAGAGAAATTTCATGTCGTGATCAAGAGCGGATCATGAGTCGAGTTGTAACAAGCATAATTTTTTTTTTTTTTTAACCTGATAACTGTAGCTCCTGGGCGATCCGCTGTAAAATATCATCTCGGATGTCATCATACAGCGCTCGCCCAAAGTTCAGCAATCCTCCTTTTTCAATTCGCCGGGGCGCTGTCATCTTCATCTTTCTTCTTCTTCTTCTGTGGTTTTTCGTTGATCCTGATTGGTCAACTTCAGATAGATCGAAAAATCGACTCGTTCAACAGCACACGTCACGAATTCAAACCGATAGCTCACGAACTTTTTTGACATGTTTAAAAATGATCGGGAGGTCGGGAGGTGCTCGTAAGGCACTCTGCTTGGCTCGTAATTCCTCGCACAGGATACGAGCCGCGACCATACGAGCATACACGATTTCCACACGATTGAAAAAAATCGCATGCGAACTCGTACAACAGCAAAAATCGCACCGTGTACGCCCGCCTTTACAGAGACGTACCGCTATAACGTCGCCACGACGAATATGGGAATCACAAAGTTACTGGAACGTTATTAGGGAGGTCGTTGCTACTAATATGAGCCGATCCAGTTACGTTTTTACAACGTGCCAGTTTGGTCATTGAGACGTACTCCTCACATTACAGAGACGTACCGCTATAACGTCGCCACGACGAATATGGGAATCACAAAGTTAGGTCCCTAGAACATTATTTGGTACGTCGCTACAACGAATATGGTCCGGTCCAGTTACGTCGTCACAACGTAACTGTGTTAGCTGGGTGGATATCAGCCTGCATTTGGTCCCAGATTTAGTCAGTAAACGAGCAGCGCAATATAGACAATATAGAAAATCTCAAATGAAGAGCGTTGAACTTTAGCTTACTTGTCTGTGTTTTCAGATCATCCGCGCTTCATTGTAGAGAGGGCTCGTGTGCGGGGTTGCCAGATAGCAAAGATTAAGTAAAACGTGTTCTTTTAACAGAAAAGCTCTGATTGGGGGTTTAAATTCTGGAAATCTGGCAACCGTAAGCGTGACCGCTCGTAAAGACAGTCTGTAATGTTTTTTGTCTCCTTTATTCGACAAAAACAAAAAGTGATTTCAAAAGAGTGATTTTGGTCAAGTGTTTAGTCTTTTAGCCACATTTCAGTCTCGTCTTTTCTCGTCAATGATATTGCACGTGTAGTTTTAGTCACGTTATTGTTAAGTGAAATTGGTGTCATCTCTAATCGTCTTGTCTTAGTCATGGAAAAAAAGGTCAACGGACATTTTTCGTCATAGTTTTCGTTAACGAAATTAACACTGGTTCAAGGCGATATTTTGTGTTTATTAAGCATATAGTTCGATCGTTTCGCTAGATAAGACCCTTGTTCCTCGTCTGGTATCGTTTAAAGCCATTTGAAGCTGCACTGAAACTGTAATTTTGACCTTCAACCGTCTGGAGGCCATTGAAGTCCACTATAAGGAGAATAATCCTGGAATGTTTTCATCAAAAACCTAATTTATTTTCGACTGACGAAAGAAAGACATGAACATCTTGGATGACATGGGGATGAGTAAATTATCAGGAAAAGTTTATTTAAAAGTGGACTAATCCTTTAAGTCACAAAACAAGTAATAGTTGTGGAGTGGGTGTTCTTTTTTCCAAAAGTTTCAATCCTCAATCTGTTGAATGTGAAGAAGTTATTAAAGGTCGATTGTTAAATGTCAGAGTAATATATGAAAATGTACAACTTGTGTTTATCAATGCTCCAGCTGTTGGTTTAGAGAGATGGACTTTTTTGGAGGCTGTAAATGATGTTATTAGAGATTGTAATGATAAACAATTTTTATTTATAGGTGGAGACTGGAATTGCACAGAGAACAGACTTGATAGAAATCATGTAGAGCCTCATCCTGCCTCTCACACTCGTCTGATTCAATTGTTAGAGACCCATGAGTTATATGATGTGTGGAGAGGGTTACATGGTAATCAAAGTCAGTATACCTGGACTCATTGTAAAGACAATTTATTGTCCATGGCCAGATTTGATCATTTTTACGGTTTTAAATATCATTTTAATGTTGTTAAAAACTGCTTTATTAGCCCTGTTGGGTTTTCTGATCACACACTTGTTGGGAGTTGTGTCTTTTTGAAATGTGTAAAGCCTAGTAGTGCCTATTTGCAATTTAATACAGCTTTACTAGAAGATAACAATTTTAAAGACATCTTTGTATCTTTTTGGAAAAATCATCAAAATACACAAAATGATTTTATGTCTTTACAACAGTGGTGGGACTTCGGAAAAGTTAAAACAAAACAGTTGTGTCAACAATATAATTATGTTACCAAAGTCTTGATGAAGTCAGTAAAAGCTTTGAAGTGGAAGAACTCCAGGATTTAGCCGAAGCCACAAAAGATCAACACTATTTTGAAGCTCTTGAGGTTAAAAATCTGTTAACTAACTTGCTTGGCGTTTCAGCACAAGGGGCTCTGATTAGGTCCTGTTTTAAAAATGTAGTGGAAATAGATGTTCCATCACACTTTTTTTTTTTGGATTGGAGTGAAAAAATGGTCAAAGATTGATTCATAGTTTAAAGTCTGACTTGGGACATGTGTTGTCTGATCATGCAGCTATTCGTAAACATGCTGTTAGTTTTTACATTCTCAAGCATTCGCCCTTTCAGGGCTTTGGCCCTAATAAATAATCCTTAGGGGATCAAGAGGGCAAAAGAAAACAGTGAACAGTGGGTGACATGCATGTAAGCGGGTAAATACAGAAGAATTATGGCAAAGTCATTTCAAAGTGCCAGACTTCCTGCTGCCAACAGGTGGTGCTTTGACTGTTACTGAATATTGCCATGTAGATGTCTTCAGGCCAGGCCTCTTATCAAACATGCGAAGTTCGGGGCAGATCGGACATTGTATGCCTGACTTACAACAGCTTCCTCTTTCATGGCAAAGCATCAAATTTTGTCAGGCCACCACGGACACGCCGTTCAATGAAAACTCAAGATCATCGCAATGTACCATCGCTAAGGCCTTAAGATTAGACGGACATCATACGATGTTGATCTGATTAAATCTCAATGAGGAGTTAATCACAGTGTAAAATATGTCATGCTATGACTGTAACTGTATATTATAATATAATGTAGATATATATTAATGTAATAATATTATGTAGATGTCTTCAGGCCAGGACTCTTATCAAACATGTGAAGTTTGTGGCAGATCCGACATTGTATGCCAGAATTACAACAACTTCCTGTTTCATGGGGAAACATCGAATTTTGTCAGGCCGCCACCGACACGCCCTTCAGCGAAAACTAGATCTTTGCAATTTAACGTCGCAAAAGCCTTTAGATTAGACTGACCAAATATTATGTTTATCTCATTAAAGCTCTAGGAGGAGTTTGTTAAAGTACAACGTTTTTGCAAATTTTGCAGAGAAAACTCAAAACATCTCACTTCCTTTTGGGTTTTCAGATTTTGGACCCAGGGACTTTTTTGTAGGTATTGGGCTGTTACATGTGTCTACCGAATTTCATACCTGTACGTGAAACGTAGCACGAAGGGCGCTTAAAGTCCCCCTGTAGTCAATTATTTTATCCCTTAAAACTCATCTTTGATCACCAAAATGGCATATTTAAAAAAAAATTCAAGTGAAAAAAATTTATTCAGGCCTTAAAATAGCTTGAATGTAACTCTACACCCTTGCATCATTTAATATACACGGATCAATGAATATGCAAATTAGCCCCGCCTCCACCTGCTCACTCCAGCTCGGAGAGTCTACTGTTGCCCTAGTGACGAGCAATTTGTTGTTTGTGTTGTGGATATTTAAGAAAAAAGCTTGCTTCGCTTCGTATATTCAGTTTAACAGGTGTGTAACTGAACTGTTCACATATTTTCTGATGCTTAAATTGTGTTTTAAATTATGAATTGGTAAAACGCCTTTGCAAAATGGTCTGAATCCACTTGCATTTGTCTGGACTGCTCTCTCACTGAATCACCCGTTTTCCTCTGTGAACATGCGCTAAATGGATGTTTGACAATTTTGTTGCTTTTTTGAGTTTTCAGATTTAAAAAAAAAATTCAGATGAAATCCTGCAGGCTATAGTACTGTATACTGTAATGAAATCCGTGCCTTCTCCATACATGAAATAAATGCACATCCTTGAATGAGTGTGGATTTTCAGTGTATTTACTTGAAGTTATCAGGTAGGCTAATATCTATGGTTTGATCCATTCCAGAGGCGGTCAAAATCAGAATTTATAATGGACTGAATAGCTCTCTCAAAACTTGACGTGCGATTCCACACTGACTAACATATGCACATGAATCACGGTCACACGCACACGCTCAGAGCAATATTGTTTTAGCTATGTTTTATAGGATTAAAATATTTTGAAGGACAAAAACATTAACTTTATTTGCTTTACTTCAAGTCAGCTGTCACTTTACTTTGGCGCGAGCCCCTATGCGCTCGCACAGCCCTTGCGACGGTTCTGTCATTAATTAATTTGAATTAATATAATTAGCCTTTTGCTTGACTATGTTATCGAACAGCTAATAATGTGTTGCTAATGTTACACAAACCACGTTCCTGTTCCTCATCTCAGAGTCAGACAGCTGCCTTCTAACAATCAGTATCCTTACAAACGTTTTGAACAACTCAGAACGTCAGTGGAGAAAGGCTATAGTTCATCATAACATCGTAATAGACTCGCTATATTGCTAAATCTACACAATTTTTCATATCAACTGAAAATATACCGGGATAACCTGACTTCTCTCGAGACTTTCCTGCTTCAGAGCAGTCATAGTTAATGATATGCTAAAGCCTGCTGGCACGTTGTTGTGATTGGTTACAAGGTAGTCTGTGACGTCCCAAACACCACCGGTTTTAAAAAAGCGGGTTTTAGACTGGTTTACTGCAGTTTCAAACATAAAATAGTCAGCAATGGTGTTGACTTATGAATTTTCACATGGTTTGTCTTAAAGCATAATAAAAACACTACATAGACATATAAACAACATTAAAAACTTGATTTTCACCACATGGGGTATTTAATTAAAATTTTGTAGGTGGCGCCATTAAGCCATTTTCCTCACACCATCGGTGCTCGGGCCCTAATAAATGGAGCAAATCCAATAGGGTCCTCACACCATCGGTGCTCGGGCCCTAAAAACATAAATATCATGGGTTTGCGTACATCATAGTATGAGATTATATACACAGAAAAAAGCAAAATGACAAGGTTAAATATATTTGAATTATTCATCATAATGCATAAAAAAATATATTAGTTATACAATCACACAAAAAAAAGGGTAGATGTTTCTTCAACAAGACCACAAAATGAGCAAGTTTAATTAATATCAAGATATTTACAGATAGGTCAATTAAACCTGTCACTAATATCTTTGCTTGTGAAAAAGTTGTAGGTCACATGATAATTCAATTCAATTCAATTCACATTTATTTGTATAGCGCTTTTCACGATACATATCATTTCAAAGCAGCTTTACAGAGAATGCGTGTCAACATTACAATTTAAAGAATGCAGTTAGCAAATAATGTAATAATTTACAATTTACAATCACTGTTAGCAGTTTAACTGAATGTAGAAGCAATGAGCTCCTGGAAAAATGAATACATTAACAATAATCAAGATATAGAATTTGTGCAATGTGCATGCTGATCCAGATGATTGCGTCTTCCGAAATCCTCGCAGGAGTTGGCGCCGTCTCTTCATAGGTATTGGTCATCTGAGGTCTTCTTAAGAGGCCGGATCCAAACTGAAGCTGATGTCCTCTCTAGTCACAGAAAAGCAAATGGAGAGTAATTAGCGTAGCTGCTGTTCATAACATTAAGCAAAGATAATCATGTGCAATTGATCTGATATGAGATGCATTATGTGAATGCTTGGCTAAAGAGATGCGTCTTTAATCTAGATTTAAACTGGGTGAGCGAGTCTGAGCCCCGAACATTATCAGGAAGGCTATTCCAGAGTTTCGGAGCCAAATGTGAAAACGCTCTCCCTCCTTTAGTGGACTTAGATATCCTAGGTACAACCAGAAGTCCAGAGTTTTGTGATCTTAAGGAGCGTGAAGGATTGTAGGGCGATAGAAGATCGGTTAAGTACACAGGAGCTAAACCATTTAGAGCCTTATAGGTCATTAGCAATACTTTATAATCGATACGGAACTTAATGGGTAACCAGTGTAGAGATGATAAAATTGGTGATATATGATCATATTTTCTTGACCTGATAAGAACTCTAGCAGCTGCATTTTGTACTAATTGTAGCTTATTTATTGAGGAAGCAGGACAACCAGCTAATAATGCATTACAGTAATCTAGTCAAGACGTCATGAAAGCATGAACTAACTTTTCTGCATCAGAAATAGATAACATATTCCGTATCTTAGCAATGTTTCTGAATAATGTCAACATGGTGGATGAAGTCCGGATTGCATTCATACTTAACACGATCAGACTTTAAAGTACCTACTCTTTTAGCGCTCATTAAAGGTGCAATATGTAAGCATTTGCAGTAAAATATCCAAAAACCACTAAACCAGTGTTAGATATTTTGTTCCCTTGAGTACTTACAATATCCCAAATGTTTACAACTATTTGTGAATCATGAGAAAATTGCAATTTTAACCATGGCTCCGGGACGTGTGAGGAGTCGCCTGTCAATTGTGTCAAACCCGCGTTACCCTCGGTTTCCAGTTTTATTTTATAGAAACCATGGAAACACCAAAGATGCTTTAATATTTACATGTTTTAATAGACAAGGGAACAACTGTTTTGATATATTTGTAGATATAAAACTAATTATTGTTATATAGCTCAACACGTTTAGTCTTATTGTTTAAATCTGATTTTCTTGATTTTTTGCGAGTACCATGCCTCAGAGAAAAACACAATTTTGTCAAGTAGCTAACATAGCATAATCAGATGCAGCTTTATTTTTAGTAACAGTCATACAGCATTTTCTCCATCATACAATACGTTTTAAAATTAATTGCATGCCATTTATCAACACAAGCCATCCAGCATTTATTATGATATTCTAAAATCGATCTAGCTTACTGCAGTGTGCAACAAGTGTCTCACAGCAGCCACCGAGTGAACGCTCAGAGTAATGTTATAACATCATTTTCAACACACTCAAATGTATCTAATATGATAAACAGAGCTGTGTTACCTCATACGCTTGACTGGAAAAGCGGAAGAAGCGCTGGCGACTGTGGCATAATAAAAGTTTCGCTGCTCGTGAGGCGTGTGTTGCGCAATCGCTCCAGCGGCCTCGTTCAGTTCCCACAACACTCGGTCCCGCTCTGCTTCATATTACAGTAACGTTAATAATCGCATCCATGAACATGATTTCTTCCCAAGTCCTAAAGAAACCAGTGGACTGCCAACTCGCTTTCACTCCAAAATGGCGGAAACGCAGGACAGCCGGTGTTTCAATGGAACGTTCTATTGACTGTCGCTTCTTGTTAGTGTATATTCAAAGCCACTGGAAGGCAAGCCTGCAAGGTTTAGCCAAAAAAGCGTAACGGCTAATGCTAACGCTCCGCCCCCCGCGGTACGCAGGGAACGAGACCGGAGGCTGTTTTTTGAATGGAAGTCAATGGATGAGAGACTTTACTATGCTGATTAAACAGCTTTTGTGGGGAAATAGCTAATCATTTAATTAATTGCCAGCCTGTTTGACAATCTTCAGCATGTTTTACACTAAACAATGCTTTCGTTGGGAAATATGTAGATTTTAGCTTGATAAAAATTATTTTTTTTAAGAGAAGGCAGACTAGGAATGTTGCAACTGACGTCACTGTCATTACACGATAGGCTGAGAGGTGCCACACGTGATTAAGTTAGCCGTTACGATTTGGTGAGATGGTGAGAGATACAGGCCCTGTCCCAAATGGCGCACTTCATGTGGACTTTCGGTCTCGTGGACTTAAATTGCGCGTGCTCGCCGAGTCTACGAGTTCGTAGGCCGTCCCATTCAGCATTTTAACGCTCTGAAGTGTGCTCAGCAGCGCCCCCTTTGTACCCTTGAAGCGGTCTTCCACGAAGCCCGCATAGATGCAGGCTCCGCACACTTTAACTACCCAGGAATCCTTGCCAAATGCCAATCAGACAACGGATGGGAGGAGATTTCGCTCAAGAGCAATTGATGACATGGCTGAGAAGAAAATATTTAAGTGTAGGTATCATTACGGTTTTTATGACCTAGGTGTACATTTTACCAGTTGTTACCTACAGTTTATACAAACATTATGGTCATCGACCAGTGGTTGATATCTCAAACATAATAATAGCGCGTTGAATAATACGATCGCATTATGATTCATTAAATAAATAGAACTGAATGTCAGGGCTTTACTGAGTCATATGTAAACCTAGTATTTATATTTAAACCTGTAAATTCATCCGAAACTCACGCACATGCACTCTAAAAACTGCTGGGTTAAATATGGACAAAACCAGGGATTGGGTTGTTTTCACCCAACCATTTTTTTCAACCAATTTCGGATTTATTTTTTTAGCCAGCAATATAGTAATATAGTAAAAGGCGTGTTTTTGCTCACCCCCAAATAGGGGCAAATTTGTGGGGTATTTTAAGCTGAAACTTGACCAGACCAGAGACTTATATTACATCATGTGAAAGAGGGCATAACAGGTGCCTTTTAACCCAACCTGCTGGGTTTGTCCATATTTTACCCAGCTTGGGTTTTTTTAACCCAGCATTTTTTAGAGTGTGTTTATTATGTGTTAAAATTGTAATCTTAGTTCAAATGGAACATTATGTATTATTACAACTGTATACATTATTTAAATAAGCATGTATATATTGTCTAATGCCCAGGTGGCATAAGCAAAAGCAGGCTGTGTAGTTGACATGGAGATAATATTTTGCAACAACAACAATAGGCAGCATATTCCCTGAACCTGCAGCTCCTGTCAAAAAACAACCAGACCGTTATTTCCGGCGTGACGATCGAGTCTGTCCCAAAAATACCTCTCAATGCGCCCTCGTGGACTCGCGCCAATGGCCCTATAGGTCTGCACTACATGACGTCAACAAAGTGTGGACTCTGAGGAAGTCCACAAGTCCGGAGTGTGCCATTTGGGACAGGGCCACAGACCCTCTTATCTCCCCATTATATACAGAGGCTGCGTCCGAAACCGCCTACTTCTCTACTATTTAGTAGGGGAAAAGCAGTAGGCGAGCGAATAAGTATGTCCGAAGCAAAAAGAGTAGGCGAAAATGACCTGGGTGACGTAATAATTCTCGCGAGATTCGGACGTGCGTCTATTTAAAGTGCATCCGAAACCGCCTACTTACCTACTAGGGGAAAAGCAGTAGGCGAGTGAATAAGTATGTTAGAAACCTCAGTAATCATAAACGAGTAGTCGAGAAGTTCCCGGATGGCCTACTGCTTCCGCCCAGATTCTGAAGTGTTCCTCGCTGGATACTTTTCTATCCCAGGAGGCCACGGGAGAGGATACGTCATAATCGAACACGGAGGAGAAAAGCGCCATGGATGCTGTCAAATGTGAGTATTGAAAACCAAAAACACGGTTCCTTGTGTTAAAATCGCGTTGTTTGAACTACTGTAGAGTAAACTGCTGAATGTGTAAAGATGTTAGACACTATATAGTTGTGATTTTACTGTAAAAACACGATTTATTATGATAACAGGAGAGCTCTAGTAAACATCTTAATTCTCTGAAGTAGATTTACATATTCTAAACCATTTACATCTTAAAGATGCTTACTAAGGGCCCTATCTTGCACCCAGCGCAATTGACTTTGTACACCGACGCATGTGTCATTCCTATTTTGCACCCGCGCAAAGCGCGCTTTTCCCTCCACAGAAGCACGTCGCTAAACTAGTGAATGAACTTGCGCTCCCTGGGCGGTTCAGCGCAAAAAAGGAGGCGTGTTCTGGCGCAAACAATCCCTGGTGCTATTTTGCTGTTCCATTAAACAATTGCGCCACTGACCAGAAAAAACCTAGTCTAAAGTCAATGGCGCGTTGCGCGTTGTTCATTATGCTATTTTAAGGGCGCATGCTTGACCATAATGTATAGCTTGCACAACGCGCATACACTTTGCTCATGTAATCTACACAGATGCAACAGTTATTTTTGCAAATCATAAATTGTTACACAAAAAAAAAATTAACACATGAGATGACGGAAATCATTGTGGTGTGCCACGAAGATGTGAAAAAATAGGCATAAATCTAGCTTACAAATTATTCAGGCTAATTGTAGTAATTAAGGATCAGACCTGTTTGCCCAATAGTGGCAAGACATATATGTATATAAGGACATCTGACAAATTGGTTTGTCCGTCAAGAACCAGGAAAAAATACGACTGAAAAACTGAAAAAACTGAAAGACTGAAAAAAAAAAAAGACTGTGAAATCACCTTTACCATAATGTAAGTACATTAAAAACCTCACTCTAAAAAATGCTGGGTTAAAAAAACCCAAGCTGGGTAAAATATGGACAAACCCAGCAGGTTGGGTTAAAAGGCACCTATTATGCCCTCTTTCACATGATGTAATATAAGTCTCTGGTCTGGTCAAGTTTCAGCTTAAAATACCCCACAAATTTGCCCCTATTTGGGGGTGAGCAAAAACACGCCTTTTACTATATTACTATATTGCTGGCTAAAAAAATAAATCCAAAATTGGTTGAAAAAAATGGCTGGGTGAAAACAACCCAATCCCGTGTTTTGTCCATATTTAACCCAGCAGTTTTTAGAGTGCTTAGTCTTCAACTTACCAGTTAAGTTGAGCTTGCTCATATTTTTTTCTTTTGCACAGTGAGATGGAGTATGTCTTGGGACAACGAATTAGACGCCGGAGGGAGAGGGTATACCGGCCCAGACAGACCTATCTCTCCCTCAGTGAGGAGGAATGCATAAGAAAGCTACGCCTGACCCGACAGGCTGTGACAGACATCTGCCATCTCCTGGCAGATGAGTTGGGGACTGATGCACAATGTCCCTATGCCTTCCCCGTGGCAGTAAAGGTTACAGCGGCATTGCATTTCTATGCATCTGGGTCGTTCCAGCACCCCCTTAGCTCCATTGGAGGCATTTCACAATCTGCCATAAATTCGGCTATACATGCAGTTACATCAGGTCTAGTCCGACATGCTGGGGAATACATTAAATTCCCCGTCACACCTGACAACCAGGAAAGAGCAAAGCAGGCATTTTGTGCGAAGTATGGGTTCCCTGGTGTCCTTGGTGTTAAAGACTGCACCCATGTGCAGCTACGTGCCCCATCAGAAAACGCACTTGTATACATCAACCGCAAGGGAACCTATTCAATCAACGTACAAGTCATTTGCGATGCTTATAGTAAAATCACCCATGTCTTTGCGAATTATCCTGGCTAGAGCCACGACTCATTCATACTGGCAAACTCTTCCTGCCATCTTCGAGGGGAATCCCCCGTTGGATGGGTGGCTGTTAGGGGACAACGGGTATCCGTTAAAGACATGGCCGTTGACACCATATTTGATGCCAGCAACAATTCGTGAAATGCAGTTTAATAGAAAACACACACAAACCCGCTGTGTAATTGAACGAACGTTCGGCATACTGAAAATGCGCTTCAGGTGTTTGGATAGATCAGGAGGCACTTTACAGTACAGTCCTCAAAAGGTCGCAGCATTCTTTGTGGCGTGTTGTGTTTTACACAACATTTCCATAAATCAAGGTTGTGTTGTTGACATAGATGAGGAAATATTAGAGGACTTAAGGAGACGTGATGGTGAACTGCATGTGCCGATGCCACTTAACCCAAATGCCCCAGCAGCAGCACGGGAGAGGAGAGCTTATTTGACAGAAGAACTGCTGCATCGTCTATAGTGAGGTAAGCAAATTTATCTAGGTCTAATGTTATACTACATTGCAAAAATATAACCATACTCGTGATTCAGAGAGAACTAGTCCAAAACATTCAAAAGTATTTATTTGTGAAATTTCTTTGTATTTTGTCAAAAAGAAAAATCAATAGCAAACAGTAATTGATAAAAAAGGTTAAAATATTTAAACAGAAAAAGTTTATTTCTTTTTCCCTCCTCTGGTAGTTTTGCGACGCGCGCCACGGCGGGATTGGACACCTGAGGGTCCGGGAATGGCATTGCGCGATGTGCGCCTGGTGGAACGGGTGGATGGAGATGGAGTGGGGGAAGGAGGAAGAGGCACAACAGGGGGTGGTGGTGCGCTTGAAGGGCCACGCTCCATGGCTGCAGCAATCCTCTCCAGGCTTGAGGAGATGCGCCCGAGAGGCCGCAGCAACATCGCCATCCGGTCAAGACGGCCATTCACACTTTGCCGCATCCCAGACAGCTCCCGCTCCAGCATTTCAAATCCGGTTTGCTGGAGCTGCAGGAAGGGGTGGTCCTCCGGTCTAGCAATGCTGCCACGGCGTGTAGTGGGTCTGGACCTTGATGGTTGCGCTGTTCCCTCCTCAGATGGCCCGTGCGCACGGCTCGCGAGGCCAGGGTCTTCCTGCGAATTTGTTGCATTGTTTTTCTTTATTGTGTGGCTGCGTTAAATGTTTTTCATGTAAATAACGATTAAAATATTTTCATAAGAAACCTTGTATGTGAATTTGTGTACCTTGGGGTTGGACTGCTTGCGTTTCTGATTGGGTGCCGATTTCAAAACCCCCAAATCCTTCAACGCTTTCAGCGGTGAGGGTGGACGCAGCGATGTCCTCTGCTGGCGTCAGGTCCTGAGTAGAGGCAGATCCACCTCCCGTTACACGGCGTGCCCGATTGATGCTGGCAAGCTTGGACTTTCCCCGTCTTCTGATGTCATTGTAGCGCTTGCGGCACTGGTGCGACGTCCTGGGGATGCCAGCTGATGAAACAATTGTGGCTATTTCCTCCCACGCCTGTTTAACCGACGCTATTTTGGGTGGGTTTCTCCCATCCCCATACAACACAACTTCTCTGTCTTTCACTGCTCTTACAAGAACATCAGTCTCCTCGGCTGTGAACCGCTCCTGGCGTGCGCCTGGTAAATACGCCATAATAATAGCAATCCATAATGGAACTTGCGCACCTGCTTTTAAAGGGAATGTTGGATGACGCTCTGATTGGTTTATTTCACGTTACGCCCAAACCACACCTATGAATAATGAAGCTACTTCAGACCAACCCATTTTAGATTTGCGCCGGGCGCAAGAGCCATTTATCCCGCCGGGAAAATAGCAACAGCGCCGAGACCCGCCCACAAAGTTACTTGCGCTTCGCGCTTTGACACTTGCGTTTCAGATCGTTAAAATAGGGCCCTAAATGTTTATTTAACATCTGGCTGGAACATCTTTAAGTATTATGACTTATGAGTGATGGATTATATTCTATGAGTGATGTGTTTGTGCTATAGAAGTCACTGTTGTCAACACTGTTTACATTACATGAACGAAAATAATGTAAATTAATAAATCTACATAAAAAAAACATAAGTTTAATCTATATGTCTAATCTATAGAGTTCGAACCAGCAACCTTCTGCTGACCAGCTCAGTGGTTTAGACCACCACACCACAAAAGTAATGAAGCTATGGCAAAAATTAGCAACTAATTGTAAAAATATTAAATGAAATATAGCAAGAAACTGAATTCTGACATGAATGAATTGTAAAACATTTTAATCTGTTTATTTAGTCATGCTGATGGAGAGCACATGAATGTTTGCAACAGACACAGCAGCAGCCAGATTGTCCCGCACATCCTCTCCCACTCTTGCTTCAAGGTTGTGGGGTTCAGGGGTCCATCATCATCATCTTCCTCATCCTCTGGGTCAACGATGTCCCCATTGAGAAGAGCAGCAGTGAGGGACATGATGGATGAAGGGGTTCATCAGCTGCTTCATCAGAATAAAGCTGCAGAATTGGCACAGCTGTGTTGAGATGGCAGCAGGACTGTAAATACGTGATTGTTAGATCAATACATTTGAATAAAGCTTTGTTTCGTGTGTTGTTGACTTGTATATGCATCTATTTATTTTCATTATTACTTTTATTAATTATTTTACTTTTTTATTAATTATGCTATTATTATCAGTAAATTTATATATTTTATTAAGCAATGAATTAACTAAGAAAAAATAAAACTATTAAAACATTTATACTAATCGAAATAAATCTGAATATAAGAAAAAAATAAATATTAGTTTAAAAAAACAAACTAAATGAAAACTAGAAATGTTGCCTTGTCAATGTCATTTTGTTTCCCCCTGACTTTCAACCGACGAGATCATTATCTTTTCATTAACCGACAAGGTAAAATAAAATTAGAATTAAACGAAATTACAACGGATACGTGTCTGTGACCCATTAATAAAATCCCAGGGGTTTAATTAGTTTTAGCCTATGAAAAAATAGCAGAATAAACAACAGAACATGAGG
This sequence comes from Anabarilius grahami, assembly GCA_003731715.1. Classification (NCBI taxonomy): domain Eukaryota; kingdom Metazoa; phylum Chordata; class Actinopteri; order Cypriniformes; family Xenocyprididae; genus Anabarilius; species Anabarilius grahami. Next base: position 73,369 of record RJVU01069169.1, read on the forward strand.
ATTCATTATCATCATCTTCAGGCACCCGCAGCGCTTCTGAATGGAGAAAAACAGGATTCAATCCTATAAAAGGAATAAATAACCTCTGCGCGAAATTTATTTCACCTAAATAATAAACATATTAACAAAATGAAAGGAACAAAATGCGACAAGTAATAGACTAAGCTATATATGCTGCGTTTCGGTTCATTTTTGAGAAGTCCACAGAAAGGAAATTCTTTTTCATTTCTTTATTTTACAGGCAATTTTTTCTTTTTTATTGTGAGTGTACAAAAATAATAGGCCTATTTAACCCTTCACAGATTCGAAATGTGTTACATAAATGTGACCATAAATGTCTGAGTATTTTAATTTTTTCCCCGCTTTTATAAGAAAATGTAAGTGATCGCGCCGGCGCCTCACACGCACACACATTTTTTTTTTTATGACTGAGCACTGTTCTTAATGCACTTACCCAGCAACATTACCTAAAATATAACTAAAGCTTAAATATGATAATTAAATTTATTGCATTAGACAAATCAAATGCAAGCACATAAGAACAAATAAATAAGTCTAGGCCTACTAATTAATGAAACACATCTCAAACGAGCGTGTATAACCATGCAATATATTTGTTTATTTCGTTGTGCTAACCTTAAGGTTTTTTATGCCATTGCAGCACTTTTACATTATTTTTCTAAGTAAACATGCGTTTAAAAAAAACACAAAAAAACCATGTTTGACCGTCGAGCTCGTCTCTGTTGTATTTTATTATTTTTATTTGTTTAGCTGCTTTAAGCCAAGCGTGCACTTGCAGTGTTACCATGGCCACTTATATGCATTTTTGGGCTTGTTATTTTATTATTATAATTATTATTTTCCATATTAAGAGGTGAAGGCCTTAGTTCAGCTGGAATGGCCGGTGTGTCCTTTAAATGGAGAAAAGTCAGCTGTTAATGCGTTGCTTGCGCAACAGAGGTGGCCGGAGGAATGGCCAAGCTGCAATCAGGGAGACAGATTTGTAATGCTTCCTCCAAGTTATGAACATTTACACCTTAATTTAAAGCTTCCTTTGGACAAAATAGGAATAAAGCAAAAATATTATCAATGCTATCCACACATACATTATCCAGACGTTAGTCCACACGTACGTTATCCAGGCGTTTATCCACACGTACGTTATCCAGACGTTTATCCACACGTACGTTATCCAGACGCAAAGTAAAAAATATACTTTCTTAACTACGTCGCCGCCATCGCCGCCGCGCACTTTGAGCGTAGCTCCAACACGTGACCGTGACGTCTAACGTCTCATATCTTACGTCTGACGCCTGAATACTATGGGATTTTGGCCAGACGGCTGGCGTGCGTATACACGTTAGTTCTCCTCTCAGTTTGCTTAGCAATCTACACATTTTGTTGAAATCACCCCTCATAGCTGCACTACTCTCGCCGATCGGTTGCAGCCGCAGCCGATGTCGAACACACCTAATATCTGTACTTTGTGTGATTATTTTCATATTGCAGATGCATGGCGCTATTATCACCCTGATGTAAAGGAATATACTTGGTGTAATAATTGTTGTCCTCTAAATTACATTACATTACATTTAGTCATTTAGCAGACGCTTTTATCCAAAGCGACTTACAAATGAGAACAGAAGAATCAAATCAAACTCAACATGAGAACAACAGTATGTAAGTGCTGTGTGAAGTCACAGTTATGTCAGTAAAGTGCTTTTTTTTATTTTTTTTTTATATAAAATACACAAATAGATGGAAGAAGAATAGAAATCAAAGTAAGTGCTACTATTACTGGGTCAAGCGCTGACGAAAAAGATATGTCTTTAGCATTTTTTTGAAAATGGCTAGAGACTCAGCTGCTGTCATTCCACCAGCCAGGAACAGACCCGGAGAAGGTCCGTGAGAGAGATTATTTTCCCCTTTGTGATGGCACCACAAGGCGCCGTTCACTTGCAGAACGCAAGTTTCTGGAGGGCATGTAAGTCTGAAGTAGTGAGTTAAGGTATAGCGGTGCAGAGCCAGCGGTCGTTCTGTAGGCAAACATCAGAGCCTTGAATTGGATGCGAGCAGCTACTGGCAGCCAATGCAGAGTGATGAAGAGAGGAGTGACGTGCGCTCTCTTCGGTTCGTTGAAGACCAGTCTTGCTGCAGCATTCTGGATCAGTTGTAGAGGCTTGATAGTGCATGCTGGAAGGCCAGCCAAGAGAGCATTACAGTAGTCCAGTCTGGATAGAACAAGAGCTTGGACAAGAATTTGTGTGGAATGCTCCGATAGGAAGGGTCTAATCTTCCTGATGTTGTACAAGGCGAATCTGCAGGACCGGGCTGTTGTTGTAACGTGATCTGTGAAGCTTAAACAATCATCCATCACCACTCCAAGGTTCCTGGCTGTCCTGGACGGAGTAATGGTTGACGACCCAAGTTGAATTGAAAGGTTATGATGAAGTGTTGGGTTGGCACCGACCACAAGCAGTTCCGTTTTTGCAAGGTTGAGTTGAAGGTGGTGGTCCTTCATCCAGGCAGAAATGGCTGTCAGGCAGGCTGCGATGCGACCAGCAACCGTCGGATCATCTGGTTGGAATGAGAGGTAGAGTTGTGTGTCATCAGCATAACAGTGATAGGAGAAACCATGATCTTGAATGACAGATCCTAGTGATGACATGTAGATGGAGAAGAGAAGTGGTCCAAGCACAGAGCCCTGAGGTACCCCAGTAGCAAGATGATGTGACTTGGACACCTCACCACTCCAAGATACCCTGAAGGACCTACCTGAGAGGTAAGACTCAAACCACTGGAGTGCGGTTCCCGAGATGCCCTTCGACATGAGTGTTGACAGGAGAATCTGGTGGTTAACTGTGTCAAAAGCAGCAGACAGATCCAGCAAGATGAGTACTGATGATTTTGAAGTTGCTCGTGCCAGTCTCAGGGCTTCAGTGACTGAGAGCAGGGCAGTCTCAGTTGAGTGGCCACTCTTGAAACCAGACTGGTGGTCGTCAAGGAGGTTGTTCTGTGTGAGATAAGTAGACAGTTGGTTGAATACAACTCTCTCAAGTGTCTTAGCAATGAAAGGAAGAAGGGATACTGGTCTGTAGTTTTCTAGAAGTGCTGGATTCAGAGTTGGTTTTTTAAGCAGTGGGGTAACCCTAGCCTGCTTAAAAGCTGTGGGAAATGTTCCAGTTTGAAGGGAAGAATTGATAATGTGAGTGAGTGCAGGTAGAATTGAGGAGGAGATGGCCTGAAGAAGATGAGTGGGGATAGGGTCTAGCGGACAGGTAGTAGGGTGATTGGAGAGGATGAGTTTTGAAACATCTGCCTCAGATAGCATGGAGAAGGAGGGGAGGGTTTGTGTGTTTTCCGTTAAGATGTTATTGTCAGTGTGTGGTGTGGAGAATTGGCCGCTGATGGTTGTTATTTTATGTGTGAAGAATGTGGCAAAGTCATCGGCTGTAAGAGCTGATGTGGAAGGGAGGGGAGGAGGGCAAAGAAGAGATGAGAAGGTTTTGAAAAGTGTGCGGGAGTCAGTTGAATTGTTAATTTTAGTGTGATAGTACGAGGTTTTAGCATTGGAGACATCAGTAGAGAAAGAAGAGAGGAGTGACTGATATGAGCTAAGGTCAGTAGGATCTTTAGATTTGCACCACTTCCTCTCTGCAGCCCTGAGTCTAGACCGATGCTCACGGAGAGCATCAGAGAGCCAGGGGGCAGAGGGGGTGGCGCGGGCTGGTCTGGTTAAAAGGGGGCAGAAGTCATCTAAGCAAGATGTTAGAGTGGTGCAAAGAGTGTCAGTAGCATTGTTAGTGTCCAGTGATGAGAACTGGTTAGGGGGAGGAAGTGTGGATGAGACGAAAGAGGATAGGTGGGATGGTGAGAGGGAGCGTAGGTTTCGCCGAAAAGTAACATGTGGTGGAGTGCGTGTTGAGTTAGGGGTCAGGTTGAGTGTAAAAGTGATGAGAAAGTGGTCAGAGGTGTGTAGTGGAGTAACCAGTACATTGTCGGTGGAGCCACAGCGTGTGTAGATGAGGTCCAATTGGTTACCTGATTTGTGGGTAGCTGAGGTAGCCACTCGCTTGAGGTCAAATGAGGCAAGCAGAGTGTGGAAGTCAGCAGCCTGAGGTTTGTCTAGATGGATGTTGAAATCTCCAAGAACTAGCAGAGGAGTATCATCCTCAGGGAAGGATGAGAGTAACACATCCAACTCCTCCAAGGAGTTACCTAGCTGATCTGGAGGACGATAAACAACTACAACATGGATTTTAGTAGGGTAGGTGATGGTAATTGCATGTGATTCAAAAGAGCCATTGTCAGAGAGAGATGGTAAAGGATTGAACTTCCATTCACTGGACATAAGCAAACCAGTACCACCACCCCTCCCAATCTGGCGTGGGGTGTGAGAGAAAGTGAAATTAGAGGAGAGGGCTGCCGGTGTGGCAGTGTCGTCTGGTTTGATCCATGTCTCAGTCAGAGCCATGAGATGGAAACCTGAATAAGCAGCAATAGCTGTGATGAAGTCTGCTTTGTTTACAGCGGACTGACAATTCCAGAGCCCAATAGAAATAGAAAGTAATGTACTAGATGACATGGGTAAAATACGCAGGTTGTTATGGTTGCACTGCCTCCAACGTGTAGCACGCGATTTACGAGTGTTAGTAATAGTGGGAATTTGGAAGCACATATCTAAAACAGGTCAAAAGACAGACAAGAACACTGTATGAAGAGGAAGGAAAGAAGGAAAAAGAAAAGTGCAATACTCAAGTGCCTTGCCGGTGTCGTTGCTCGGTGGAGTCGCACAGGTAGAGTCGCTGGTCTTTACACTCTTCGGTCTTAACACGAGGAGGGCTTCACACAAGGGCTGCCGCGTCTGCTGCCGCGGTAGACTACACAGTTATACCAACTTCTTACAATGTTAGTTAGTTCAGCAGGCCACGCCTTGCTGACTCAGAGCGAAACGAGAACAAAAGCGATTTTGCAGTAAACACACTTCCTAGCAAAATACACGCCACTGAAATCAAACTAGAAACAACACAAAAAACACTTACAGAATGCAGATCCTCTTGTAGCTTGAATGATTCTCTCTAGTGAATGCTAAATAATAACTGTTTATATACTAAAGCTGGCTTTGGCCACGCCTTGCTGACTCAGAGCGAAACAAGAACAAACGCGATTTTGCAGTAAACACACTTCCTAGCAAAATACACGCCACTGAAATCAAACTAGAAACAACACAAAAAACACTTACAGAATGCAGATCCTCTTGTAGCTTGAATGATTCTCTCTCATCAAGCTACAAGAATAGACTATATTTAAATATAGAATAGACTTTTTTTTTTATTTCTCAACAGTTACTGCAATATGTGTTTGATGCAGGCCCGTCGCCATGGGGGGCATTAGGGGGCAGTGCCACCCCAGATGACAAAACGTGCCCCCCTAATTATATAGTTATCCAGCAAACTTCCAATTGAGAGCAAAAACCTTATATGTGGATCTGGCCATTTACATAGCCTATTCCATAACGAAATGTCTTCAGCGTTTAGCTCAAAACTATCTCTACAACGGTAACTTTAAATAACACATTATCTTCAGAAATATGAAATGGAAATTAGGCGGAGTGTGTGTAGGGCCGGCGATGGGCTGCTGCTTCTGAATGCTTTTAGAGGGAAAAACTGCACATAACTACTTGTCTAGGATCAGTTAATATTAGCATATTGGCGAAACATATTTGGCAAACGATCCAGTGTGTATCTGTGTTTTTGCTTAGAAGAACGACAATGCTTTACAACATGTTCTTGCAGCGTTGAGCAATGTAGCTAATCACGAACAAATCTCTGGAACGCAATTGACCAGTCAGAGGTGTTTAAGTTAGCATTGAACAAAAACTCGTTTTGAGCGGTGAGTGGATTTTGAATTGTGGACGCTGGCAAATATTTACTCGTTATAACAAACAATTATGTAAATTGTTATGTAATTAGGCAGTCGGTTTAATTTATTGTTACAGAACTTCTTGAGATCGCAATGAACTAAGATGAGCGAGATTTTTAGTGATTATAAAGGGAGTGCCTTTTGCGCACTCTCTGCCAAATCCCCTGTGCGTAATCTGTTCAAATTGGTTTGTGAACGTAAACACTTTATTAACAAATAATAATTTATCAGCAGTGTTTATGTTGGAATATGTAGGTTGTGCTGTGACAAGTAAGGTAAAACCATTTCAAGGAAATTTTGTTTTTTTTTAATGGGAATCGCATCTCCTTACCCTGGAGTTGGTTCACCCTCCGCCTATGATCAGAAAATTCATATTTAACGCATTATTACACAAAACGGAACTTGAAACATAATTAGGCCGTATTTATTAATGACTATCACTCGGAGACCTGCCGCCTTCAACTATTTTGATGGTGAGTACACTCAAAGTCTTTGTTACACATCAATATGCTACAGATGTAGGCTAGCCTACATATTTTTTATTGCTATTTGGTATGTATCGTTTTTATTATTGTGTCATTCGAGGAATTGAAAAGCTTTTGTGCCTTGTGTTTGCAAAGTAGCCTATATTGCCATAATGCAAAGTGGTTTAGTTTTTGGTGTAGTTTGATCTAATTAGGATCGACTATCTTGTGTTTTTGTGGTAATATAGAACTTTATTTCATTATAGAAGTCTATTGTCACAGACACGTCAGGTTCCACCATCCACCAATCCCAGCGCACTCAATCACCCGAGTACTGATCACCGCCACCTGCACCTCATCATCACTGCAATCACCAGCACTATAAAGAACCCACACTCACACACAGTCATCGTCCGGTCTCGTTTGCATTAGACTTACCTGTATGCTTACCTTAAGGACTCCAAGCTATCTACTTACCTGCCTCCAGTGTCTCCTGTATTCCTCGTTTGAATTCCTATCCGTGTGTGAGTGTTCCCTGTCTCCAGCGTCTAACATCTCCAGCATCATTCAAGCTCTCCACTCCTACGAACACAAAGGACAGTATTACTTCTCTGCACTCTTATCATCAACTATACTTCACGTTATACTCACCTGCACTGCTGTTATACTCTGCTGGTATTAATAAAAATCTCTGTTTGTTACTCCTGCCTCCGACCCTTCTGTGTTGTAACAGAAGACCGGACCTTAACAGCCTGATACCAGCATGAGTCACCCGGACCCTTTCCAAGAGCTCGTGGGCGCTTTGCGCCGAGCACTCACTCCTCAACCACCGTCACCACCACCCGCTGTTGCTTCCACAACCACCACATTCACTCCTTCACCTATTGTTCACGCCAGTCCCATGGCCAAACCAGCGCCCTACTCAGGATCAGCGGAGAATTGCAGCGGATTCCTCCTGCAATGTGTGCTGGTCCTGGAGATGCAACCGCACCTCTATCCTGACGATACCTCCAAAATTGCGTTCATCATCTCTCAACTGCAAGGCAAAGCTTTACAATGGGCAGACTCCCTCTGGACACAGAAAGGCCCAGTTGTTCAATCCTATTCCTCCTTCGTCTCACATTTCCGTGAGGTTTTCGGCAAACCAGTCTCAGACGCTTCTGTTGGTGAGAAACTTTACAATTTAAAACCAGGATCAATGTCTGTAGATTAATATGCTTTGCAATTTAGAGCGCTGGCCGCTTCTAGTGGATGGAACGATCAAGCTCTCATCACCACCTATCGTCAAGGTCTGGAACCCAGAGTGCGGTTGCATCTCACTGCATACGAGGATTCCATCGGCCTAGAACGCTTCATCCAGCTGTCCATCCGCGTAGGCTCTCGTATGCAGTCGTGTATTGAAGAACACCAGGGCCAGCCACTGTTCAACACCCTCCTCCGTCAGTCTGAACCCATCAGCCCTCCAGAACCAGCCAGCGAACCCATGCAAGTGGAAAATTCCCGACTCTCCTCCGCTAAACGTCAACGAAGGCTGACCCTGAATCATATCTGTCATATCTGCATGCCCCATCCGTCCTCCTCGTCCCATGGTGAGTGCTATCATTCCCTCCATTAAGTACAACTACTGTTGTAACCCTTACTGCTGCTGATGTATCTGTTCCAGTGGTGGGCTCCTCGATTCAGGGTCAGCAGGAAACTTCATCTCCTGCGCCCTCTGTCGACAACTCAAGCTCAAGACCTCGCCCTCTCCGACCATCTACCATATCCACTCCATCACGGGCAAACCCCTGAGCCAGAGGAAGGTTAGTCGGTGTGTGGGTCCCCTTCAACTGGGTATTGGAATCTTACATGTGGAGGAAATATACCTGCTGGTTCTGGAGGAATCCACCTCTGACGTGGTTCTAGGGCGCCCGTGGCTAGAGCAGCACAACCCAACCATCTCCTGGCATACGGGTGAGATCCTGAAGTGGGGCGACAATTGTTTCTCTAACTGTTTCTCTGAGTTTCCTGTTTCCAAGTCTCCTCGGGCCAAAGACATCTCCATCTGTACCACCTCCATTGAAAGTCCAATCGAGAAACGTTCAATGGACATCCCTTCCTATTACGCCCCCTTCAGTGACGTCTTCTGCCCACAAAGAGCCTCCAAGCTGCCTCCACACCGGCCATGGGACTGTGCCATCGATCTGTTACCGGGTGAGCCAGTGCCCATGGGAAGGATTTACCCCCTGTCAGTACCGGAGGAGAAGGCCATGAATACATCGAAGAGGCCCTTAACCAAGGTTACATCCGCCCGTCAACTTCCCCTGCTGCTTCGAGCTTCTTCTTCATGGCTAAAAAGGACGGAGGCTTGCGGCCCTGTATTGATTATCGTGCACTGAATAAATTAACTGTCAAGTTCCGTTACCCCCTTCCTCTTGTCCCAGCTGCTCTGGAACATCTCCGTGGTGCCACTGTGTTCACCAAGCTGGACCTCCGCAGTGCGAATAACCTCATCCGGATACGCGAGGGGGACGAGTGGAAGACCGCCTTCGTCACGCCCACCGGCCACTACGAATACTTGGTCATGCCATATGGCCTGCTCAACGCCCCCTCCGTATTCCAGGATTTCATACATGAGGTGCTCCGGGAGTTTCTCCATAAGTTTGTCCTGGTTTATATAGATGACATCCTCATCTACTCCCGGAGCTTGGCCGAACATCGCCACCACGTTGCGGAGGTCCTTCAACGCCTACGACAGTTCCATCTCTTCCTGAAAGCAGAAAAATGTTCATTCCACCAACCCTCTGTTCATTTCCTCGGTTACATCATTGATCACAGTGGCATCCAGATGGACGAGGGGAAGGTGGAAGCTATCAAGTCCTGGCCCACACCATCCACCATCAAAGAACTCCAGCACTTCCTTGGCTTCGCAAACTTCTACCGCCGCTTTATCAAGAATTACAGCTCCATTGTCCATTCACTCACCAACCTACTCCGCAACCAGCCCAAGTCTCTGTCCTGGACTCCAGCAGCCACCAACGCCTTCGAAGCCCTCAAGGAAGCCTTCACCACCGCTCCCCTCCTCGTCCACCCCAATCCAGACCTGCCCTTCGTTGTGGAAGTGGACGCCTCCACCACAGGAGTGGGAGCGGTATTATCTCAGCAGCAGGGGACGCCAAGTAGACTCCATCCATGCGCCTTCTTCTCCCACAAGCTCAACCCGGCGGGGGTCAACTACGACATCGGTGACCGTGAGCTCCTGGCCGTCAAGCTTGCTTTGGAGGAATGGAGGCATTGGTTGGAGGGAGCCAAACACTCCTTCCTAGTCCTGACTGACCATAAAAACTTTGAATACCTGAGAGCTGCTAAGAGACTTAATCCCCGTCAAGCACGCTGGGCCATGTTCTTCTCCCGCTTCGATTTCTCAATCTCCTATCGTCCTGGCTCCAAAAATATAAAGGCAGATGCCTTGTCCCGTCTCCACGCTCCTGAAGAAAAGAATGAAGAACCTGAAACCATACTCCCCGAATCCATCTTTGTGAGTCCCATCTCGTGGTCAGAAGAGACCTTACCCTCCTCCAATGCCTCCACCAACGCTCCGCCGGGTTGTCCCCAAGGCTTGAAGTACATCACCAGAACACGACGCACTCCACTGATCCACTCTGCTCACATGTCACTTGGCACTGGCCACCCGGGGGTCAATGAGACCCTCTCGCTGCTTAAGAAGCGCTTCTGGTGGCCGAACATGGCCAACGACGTCAGAAGGTACGTGCAGGGCTGCAGGGAGTGCGCCATCTCCAAGAGCCCTCGCCATCTTCCGGCCGGCAAGCTCAATCCTCTGCCAGTTCCTGATCGACCTTGGTCACACCTGGGAGTGGACTTCATCACGGACCTACCAGCTTCCGATGGCCATACCTGCATCCTGGTAGTCGTAGACCGCTTTTCCAAAGCCTGTCGTCTGATTCCCCTGAGAGGTCTACCTACCGCCATTGAAACTTGTAGGAACTCATGTTTAATCACGTATTCCGATACTATGGGATTCCCGAAGACATCGTATCAGACAGAGGACCCCAATTCATCTCTCGTGTATGGAAGGCTTTCCTATCCCTCCTGGGTGTGACCGTCAGTCTCTCCTCCGGATACCACCCTCAGTCGAACGGGCAGATGGAAAGGAATATCCAGGAGATCGGTCGCTTACCCCGTACCTTCTGTCACGGCCACCAGGACTCCTGGAACCAGTACATGGGTTGGGCCGAGTATGCACAGAACTCCCTACGCCAACCATCTACTGGACTCACTCCATTCCAGTGCGTACTCGGTTACCAACCCCCACTGTTCCCCTGGGATGGGGAACCATCCAACATTCCAGCGGTCGACTACTGGTTCCGGGAGAGCGAGGGGGTACGTATCAACTCCAACTCCCTGCACAATATCGGATTCACCCAACTTTTCACGTTTCTTTGTTAAAACCTCACCACCCCTCTGTTTCTGTCTCCACAGAACCTGACGTGGCAGCCGCCGAGCCCCCCCTCCTTCCACTCATCCTGGACTACGGTGCAGCCTACGAGGTTCGTGAGATACTGGACTCCCGGCGCCATGGTGGTCTGCTAGAATATCTGGTGGACTGGGAAGGCTATGGCCCAGAGGAGCGCTCTTGGGTCCCCAGAGACAACATCCTCGATCCCAATCTTCTTCAAGCTTTCCACACCAACCATCTCGACAGACCTGCCCCACGTGGAAGAGGACGACCACCACGACGCTGGGGTCCTCGGCCCTCAGGAGCGGGCCGTGGGAGGAGGGGTACTGTCACAGACACGTCAGGTTCCACCATCCACCAATCCCAGCGCACTCAATCACCCGAGTACTGATCACCGCCACCTGCACCTCATCATCACTGCAATCACCAGCACTATAAAGAACCCACACTCCCACACAGTCATCGTCCGGTCTCGTTTGCATTAGACTTACCTGTATGCTTACCTTAAGGACTCCAAGCTATCTACTTACCTGTCTCCAGCATCTCCTGTATTCCTTGTGTGAATTCCTATCCGTGTGTGAGTGTTTCCTGTCTCCAGCGTCTAACATCTCCAGCATCATTTAAGCTCTCCACTCCTACGAACACAAAGGACAATATTACTTCTCTGCACTCTTATCATCAACTATACTTCACGTTATACTCACCTGCACTGCTGTTATACTCTGCTGGTATCAATAAACATCTCTGTTTGTTTACTCCTGTTTGTTTAACCCTTCTGTGTTGTAACATCTATTTAATTAATAATAAATACGGGACATTATTATTTTGCCGAACGTCTCAGTGCAGAGTTTATCAGATTATAAAATATGTGCCCCCCTATAACCGAATGCCCCCCCATTCTATATGTTCTGGGGACGGCCCTGGTTTGATGTGAGTATTCTCCATTCTCTGACCACTTAGTATTTAAGCTGATTTTGCAGACTAAACATAGGGGAGGGTACTATGCGTAGTTATTGGAAATTGAATAATAATCTGCTAAAAGATAAAATTTTTAATGATCAAATCAAGGGATTAGTTAAAGGAATTTTTTTCAAATAATGAATTTGAGTCTCATGGTGCTAAGTGGGAATATTTTAAATATAAAGCAAGATTACTAGCAATAATCAGAATCAGAATCAGAATGTGCTTTATTCGCCAGGTGTGCACAAACACACAAGGAATTTGTTGTGGTTTTCTACAGAAGCTCTTGGTACACACATACATATGACATGAGAACAGAAACATTTAAATAAGTAAACTAAGAAAATAATAAGTAAAATAAAATAAATAATAATACTAATGTGGTATACATCTGGAACAGAAGACATACAGATTATATACCTCAAATAAGTGATGAATTTATGTTAACATGTGAGGCTCCTGTTTCCTTAAATGAAATTAGAGATGCAGTGAAATCAATGAAAAAGGGGAAGTCGCCTGGCTCCGATGGCCTTACTTTAGAATTCTTTTATACAGTTTTGGGATTTTTTAGAACAACCCTTTTTCTTAATGCTTCAAGAATGTATATTAAATGGAATGATGACTCCTACTATTAAACAAGGGGTGATATCTCTCATTCCCAAACCAGACAAAGATGTAACTATAATTGGTTACACTTTATTTTAACTCTGTTATAAAGGCGATTCCTGATGGATGAATATGTCTGATGAAAGCTTCCCTTACCCATGAGTCATGCTTAAAACAACTTTCACAGTTATGTTTGGGAGGTGTTTCGCTTTTAAGTAAAGAATTTAATAATACATTTATTCGTCAACTTTCTGAATCTCGAAACTCAATTTCTCCAAAAGGGAAATTTTTTTGAGGTTCTAAAATAGATCACATTCAATGGAGGAAAACATGGTTATTACCATATAAATACTGTATACCCAATAAAGTGAAAGAAGTGCATTTTAAAATTTTGCATAATATATACCCTTGTAATGCTTTTGTGTCGAAATTTTGTGATGTAGCTGATATATGCACCTTCTGTAAAAAAGAAAGTGAAGATATTTGTCATTTATTTTTCTCATGTAATGTTTCATCACTTTTCTGGAAAAATTTGAGTTCCTATTGTTTTTCTAAAGTTAATATGAACTGTAATTTACACATTAAGGATGTTGTTTGCTTTTTTGAAAACCAAAACAAATCATTAGAATCTACTGTTAACTTTCTTATCCTTGTGGCAAAATTCTGTTTTCACAAACAAAGGGTTCTTAAGAAAATACCTACTTTTATAGACTTCTTAGGTGAAGTAGAACATTTAATCAATTCACTAAGAGTAATTAATAACAAAAAATGTATTTCTTTTTTGAAGAGATATGAAATCTTTAATGTGCTGTGATTAATATATATTTATATAATATTGTCATGATCATGAGTTGGAGCCACCAGAGGGCACTCCAACATGGACTTTGTCACCTGTCTGAACTTCATTACCCATAACTCACCTCCTGGACTCATTACCCTCGTTTCATTGCACCCAGCTGTTTTGTGTTCATTAGTTTGTCTATTTAGTCTCAGTTGTTTCTGTCCTTGGTTGTGGTTTGTTGTATGTATTGTTACGTGCACTTTTGTTTTCTGGCTTTCTGTTTTGTGGACTGTTACTGTGGAGTTTGACCCTTGCCTGTTTCTGGAAATACGACTTTGGATTACCCAATAAATGCTGCGCTTGGATCCTAACATCTTGTGTCTGTGTGCAATCCGTGACAGAACAAACCACCATTGCAAGGATCCAGCAGCATGAGCTTCAGAGTTCGTCGGCCAGCCACGAGCAGGGAGTTTGTGGCTTTGTTTGGGGCGGTGAGGGCCTTGCGGCAGGGAGAATGGGAGGTAGGCTGCTTCGCACAGTTCTTTTGGACAATGGCGGTGGGGCTTGAGTATAATGAGGCGGCCCTTAAGGATTTATTTAATGAGTGCCTAAGGGACCCACTGCCTCAATGGAAGATGGAAGGGCTTCAAGACCTGGATTTTTGGGACTTGGTTAGATATCTCTCCCGTAGAATCCATTGGGCAACACCTGCTCAGCCAGAGGCCGCTTCAGCCCGTGAGTCCGCTCCAGCCCGTGAGTCCGCTCCAGAGGCCGTTCCAGCCTGTGAGCCCGCTCCAGCCAGTGAGCCCGCTCCAGCCAGTGAGCCCGCTCCAGCCAGTGAGCCCGCTCCAGCCAGTGAGCCCGCGCCAGCCAGTGAGCCCGCTCCGGCGCCTACAGATGAGGTAGGCACAGAGCCGCCGCCTCACCCTCATAGGAGGTGGAAGAGGAGAAGGGCTTCCTCTGCCCCTCAAGGCCCGGAGACAACCCTAGAGGTTGTTCTTTGGTTTCCCAAGCGCCTTGCCTTGCCGGCGCCAACTAAGCGCCTTGCCCTGCTGGCGCGACCTGAGCAACTTGCCCTGCCGCCGCTGCCGCCCGGGCCGCCAGCCCTGCCGCCGTCGCCCAAGCCGCCAGCCCTGCCACCGTCACCCAGGCCGTCTGCCCTGCCGCCGCCTAAGCGTCTTGCCCTGCCGGCGCCACCCAGGCCGTCTGTCCTGCTGCTGCCATCCAAGCCTTCTGTCCTGCCGCCGTCATCCAAGTCTTCTGCCCTGCCGCCATCGCCCAGGCTTTCTGCCCTGCTGCCACTGCCCCGGCCGTCTAAACCGCTGAAACCCGCCTGGTCTGTTTCTCCAGCGCCGCCCTGGCACTCAGCCAGGAATCCAGATCTGCTGGAACCCGCCTGGTCAGTTCCTCCAGCGCCGCCCTGGCACACAGCCAGGAATCCAGACCTGCTGGAACTCGCCTGGTCAGTTCCTCCAGTGCTGCCCTGGCATTTCGCCAGGACCCCGACCTTCTTAGAGCCCCCGTGGTCTGTTCCTCCGGCTCCTCCCTGCCCTTCAGTCAGGGGCTCTGGTCCTGGCCCACCATCCCTCCCCCTGGTCCTCCTCCAGTCCACCTCCCTCCTGAGAGTTTTTGTTTTTGTTTCATGGAGCGTCTGGTAGCCGCTCCGTAAGGAGGGGGTACTGTCATGATCATGAGTTGGAGTGCCCCGTTTAGCCACCAGAGGGCACTCCAACATGGACTTTGTCACCTGTCTGAACTTCATTACCCATAACTCACCTCCTGGACTCATTACCCTCGTTTCATTGCACCCAGCTGTTTTCTGTTGGTTCATTAGTTTGTCTATTTAGTCTCAGTTGTTTCTGTCCTTGGTTGTGGTTTGTTGTATGTATTGTTACGTGCACTTTTGTTTCCTGGCTTTCTGTTTTGTGGACTGTTACTGTGGAGTTTGACCCTTGCCTGTTTCTGGAAATACGACTTTGGATTACCCAATAAATGCTGTGCTTGGATCCTAACATCTTGTGTCTGTGTGCAATCCGTGACAAATATTTAATCCCCTTTACTTTTTTTGTTCTGTTCCTGCCTTTTCTTATGTTCTTAAAGTTGTTTTGTTTGAATTGTTTGCAATTTCAATTGCAAAAAAAAGAGAAACTGTGCTGACTGACTCAGGCGGCTGATCTCGAATCACTCTCGCGGTATTTTGAAGCCATATGTCAGTCACATGGCGTCGGCGCTGTCTCAAGTCAAACAAGTCTAAAAACTGTACATGATGTGTGTGAGACTCCAGTAAAATCATTAGGTAATTATTCCGTCACGAATAAATCTATCAACGAGTAAAACTGACTGTGTCTATGATAGACTCCAACATTATAATATTATTTGCAAATGTATTTTTAAATCATTGTTATTGTCCCTGGTTCTCATTAGGGTACTCTTGTAAGAAAGTAGCAGTGGCTGGGACAGACTTTAAGCCTCACCTCCACTTAAAAAGATGCCATCTAATCCTGTTTACATGAAATAAGCCTGCTCCTAAGCAAGTTTAAGCTTACGGACATGTAGCTATGACAGCAAGTACAGGATGAGCGTCAAAGAACCGAACAATCCAAGATCATGCCAAATCGTCATCAATCAAATCCAGCTAACTGAGTTAGCGATGTACGAAGAATGGACCCCAAGTCACAGACTTGAGTTTCCATCTCTGCTTAAAAGTATACCTTTATATACTAAAAGTGGACCAATTTAGTCCCAAGCAGTATTGAAATAGTACACTTACAAGTTTACTACTAGTCCACTGATATTAGTATACTTACTAAAAAAAGTATAAAATATATTTGAACATTACTTAAGTACACTTAATAAAATGAACTTGAAGAATACTACTTTTTTGTAAGGGACTCTCTCCGGGCTCCTCCTATAGACTGGTTTCTGTGCAACGTCATCACAGAGATGCACGCGCAACTAGGGGGCAGAAAGCAGCACTCTTTATGGCATATCTAGCAGAAACAGAGATGACACGGAGCTGTTGTGCTGTAAACTGCACTAACCGCCAAAAAGATGGATTTAAAATGTTCATTATTCCGAGGGGATCACATGCCTTTGCTATAAAAAAGAGATTATTATATTATATATTATTAGGCTATTATATTATATTATATTTTATTATTATAGGTGTTATGCCGAGTTCTGCATAACATTACATACCAACCCAACAAAGAATATTACATAGTTTTTAAACAGTACTTGGACATACATGCAATTCTTGGCATAACACCTGGTGAAGATTGTAACGTTAATCAACCATTGTAATTAAGGTAGACTTCACATTGTTTGTAAATTCTTGTTGACTCAATAATAAACTGTTTCTTTGTGTTTCTGATTGTTTGTGTTTCATTTGCATATTAATATAACATTATGTAAAACGTTAGCTAACAACAGTTGACTAGTAGGCTAAGTTATGACGTTAGTCATCAGGTCTCTGAATGAAATTGTCCAACTAAGTTTGCTTATCATATAAACCTGACATACCCTATGAATTTATGAACTTACCTGGTTTTGCTGGTTGTTGAGCCTTTCTATCCTTAATGTTTACGACAAGGCTACATCAGGACCCGCCACATTTGAAATAAATTTGATACTGTAAACATACTGTACAAGACATGAGCTTGCATATAGCAAGGTGTGTGACAGTGAGGAAATGGCTTGCATCAATAACTTTGGAAGCCCATAGCGCGGACTCTGCCGATTATATTAAGAAATTAACTCTGAGACATTATCAGATCCCTATGCTATTTCAGACCACGAATGGATCACAGATATGTCCAAGTGGCCAGCAATCATATGGCCCGATATATACACTTATATATAATAATATCCTTATATAGCCTAATATAATATATTGTATATAATAATATTATATATTTATATAACAATTAATATAACACAATAAATATAATATAATAATATATTATGTATAATAATACAATATATAATAACAATCTCCTCCTGTTTTTAGCAAAGGCATGTGATCCCCTCGGAATATCGGAATACATTTTAAATCCATCTTTTTGGCAGTTAGTGCAGTATACAGCTCCGTGTCATCTCTGTTTCTGCTAGATATGCCGTAAATTGTGCTGCTTTCTGCCCCCTAGTTGCGCACCCGTCTATATTTATTTGTAGGTTGCATTTTCAACATCAACATAAATCTGCTGGATAATAATTCAGCAATAGTTGGTTGCTTGTCACATAGTTCTTATAGCAGCCATATTAGTATCCGAGCACCTGCCATCACCTCATACACAGGAAGCATTGTGCTTCTCCAGCACCGTATTAATATTTTTGTGCCAGCATGGAGGAGACATGAGGTCTGAGGTCTCAACCTTTCACCCCCAGAGGTGTAGCAGCTGTTAACCTGGCCTTGAGAAATGCCTCATGAAAAGACAGCGGTCTGGGGGAAAGTGAGCTTTCTGCTTTCAACATTGGCTACTTTGATGCTACACAAATGAATAAGTGCCTTTGTATGCATAAGATGCAATGATTTGCTTAAAATGGCTGCAAAGCAATAATAATAATAATAATGACATTTTCATCTGTAGGCCTATAATTGTGTCAGTTTTTATCTGGTGAAATTATGAAACAATAGGCTTGTCTAAATATAAGTTGTCAACAAAGTATTTAGCAATTAGCTGGCTGTGACATCTCATTTCCTAGGTGATTAAAACAGAATAAATTAAACACACATGTAGCTGCACCAGGACATATAGGCTAGTTTATATTCTACGAACTAAATTTCAAAATGACCACTTTTATTTATATTTGTAGAATTTTTGTATTGGTGTTGGTAGGCTATAATGTAGGCTAAATGCTGAGACAGTAGTAATAATAATAGATAGTATTGCTGTTTCTCCGATCATTTTGAAATTGGAAAGAAATGTTAACATGTTACATCGATATACAGTACATTTGTAATTACTCAAAAACCTATAAAACATTTGTACACAATGTAGGCTACTTTTTACGCGCATGTGTGTATGTGTGTGCGTGCGTGCGTGCGTGTTGGACCTAACTACCCATAAGAAAATGCATACGTGTAGTACTAAACCTGACCTACAGAGTTCTCTGCTATTTAAATCATGCCGGAAGTGATGCAAGACGCACTGACGTGGCCGGAAACCCGACATCTTCAGGGAGGAAACGCCTCGAACGAAGTTCGAAGTTCAGGAGGAAACTTAACTTAGACTGTGAGTTTTTTAAAATTATTTTATTAAAGATATTTATATATTTAATTTAAACTTTAAAATTATTTTTTTCGAAATTTTGCCACTGTAAAAACAAACGCTAAATGCACTTATAGTGTGTCACCCGTGAAAAAAAAGATTAGTGGGAGATTTTCGGAGTTCAGTTGAATTAAATCCGGTCAGATATGAGTGTCTGTGACAAAGGAAACAACAATCTGTTGACTTAAGTCAACTTTACTTCTTAAATAACTAATATATATGATTTAATACATCAGCTTGTTCTAACTGTTGTACTCAACATTAAAATTATGTATGAGTATTACAGAAGTCAGCCACAAAAACTAGTTTAATCGACTTATTTTAAAATATTTCTGAAACGTGGGGTCATGTTACTAAAACGTCTGAAGATCAGACCACTTCGGTAAAGTTGGTTTTATATTCGCACATTCGGACATCCATATTCAATAGCCTTGTTAATCACACTACATTGGACATTCAGTGGACATTCACAAGTAAATATGCCATTAAAACAATACTTGCCTATTTTGATCGACTGTGAAAAATGTTGTAAGTTGACAATCGTTGGTTTTCAATATCATGTCGCTGCTTAAAATTCGCAAACATTAATTTATTGCACATTTATTGGAAAGTCTGAATTTATCAGAATCCGAATGTGCGAATATAAAACCAACTTTACCGAAGTATCAGACCTGATAAATTAAGCTGAAATTTAACGGACATTGGTATGCTTGTTAAACAGATGAGATCTAATGATGGTTCTGTAATACTGCCCCTGAACACCTTTAGCCTTTATTATTAAATATTATTTTAAAAATGCTTCTCCAAGCTGTTGAGTTAGATCAGCTTTATTATTGAAATATTATATATACTTTAACATGTTGTTCAGTCGTGAGAGCTTTTTGCAGCGTTTCCTGTTTTGTTTTTGTTTTTTTTAAAGAGTCGGTTGTTGTGTACATGTTACCCACTTGGAGAATCAAGTATGCTTTGTCATTTTGTGGACTTGAGTTACAAATATTAAAGTTTAGCCTCTTTGTTCATAACTGTAAGTGTATAGGTGCATAAGTTAAGCTTTTTAACACTATTTGTGTCTGAGTATTTTACACTTGGTCCTGTTGTAGGAAGAGGCTTTTTAATGAGTTTTTGTCCTTTTCAGTTTCAGTGGAGTGAAAAAGGCATCTCTCAAACATGGGCAACATATTCGCAAACCTCTTTAAAGTCTTTGGCAAGAAAGAGATGAGGATTCTTATGGTGGGTCTTGATGCTGCTGGAAAGACAACGATTCTGTACAAGCTGAAGCTTGGAGAAATTGTTACCACCATCCCAACAATAGGTAGATGACAAAGATCTGTTTCCCATTATCAGTGTCTGATGAAGAGAATATATTAATATATGGATGCTTGTGTACGTATGTGTGTATGTATGTGTATATTATTTATATATCAGTGGTGTGCGGTGGTGTTTTAAAATGAGGCAACGTCCTCATTTATTTCCCTGTTACACAATTTTCCTGGTTAAGTTAACATTACATAAAAAGAGAGACCAAATACAATTCTATTTTGTATTTTTACACTATCATTACATTTTATTTATTAAAACCAAGTATACATTTCATCAAGTTAGTGTTTTTACGCATTTTTACATTTATTCCAAAATAATAACTAAAGGCAGTAACAATTTAAACAATATATATTATTTATAAACTAATTTTCAGCTTTTCTTTTTAAGTCAATTTATTTTCAGCAGTCATTCAAGCTTGTACACACTGGTCGGTGCTCGGTGGTCACAGACACGAAGATGTACCTTTAATTTCACCATGCTGATTGCTCACTAAAAAACCCCGCAGTCATCATGTTTTCAGGCCATTTCGAGTTTGATTTTGACATGAAATAAAGCAGTGATATCTAAGTGACAGTTGTTTACTTACTTTTTAATTAGTCTTCCCATTAACACCATCCTGTCTTCATTCAGGCTGATTTGACGAGAACGCACACGAAAACAAGAGGGGGGATATATCGCACAAACCAATCATGTCTCGTCGTAACCGATCATATCCAATCATAGCATGATGGAGGGACTGCCTCCTCTCACGTGACTTTCCCCCATTCGTTCTCAATTACCCCCGACTAAACCCACCGCACGCTTTGGGAGCTCCGCTTTGTTTCTATGAGCTGAAGGGAGGCAGAGAGATGCGGACTCCCCGCTGTAACTTCACCTGCGGGTGTCGCTGTTTGACAGTGTTTCTTTAGAAAAACGAGTGGCTTTTACACTTTTTAATGTCAAATTTTGTAACATTAGCATTGTTATTTTTGTAATATCGATTATTTTCTCATCCAGTTTTTCGAGGAGGCACTACCTCCCTTGCCTCCTCAAAGGAAATGCCCCTGATATATATATGATTTCTCTTTTGTGTTCAAGGCTTTAACGTTGAAACTGTGGAGTACAAGAATATAAGTTTCACAGTTTGGGACGTTGGTGGTCAAGATAAAATTCGACCATTGTGGCGTCATTATTTCCAGAACACACAAGGTAAGACAGCAATACAGCGTATTCTGTTAGAGTTGGGAATTCCAGTTAATTTGAATGTGCAGACAGTGTTGCCTGACATTTCTGTGCAGTGTTCTGTATTTTTGTAGTCTAATTTAGNNNNCCCCCCCCCCCCACACACACACATCTGAATTTCGCATTTGCACGGGATAAGCGAAGCCTTACTGACTTATCTCCCAGATATGATGTCATTTACATTTCACCAGGTTAAAATCTAATAGCTTAAGCTTTACGCTTCATTTATTTGTAACACATTAACCTCGAATTATGATTTGAACCCCCTCGCTTGATTGTGCAATATTTTGGATAGGCTATTGTTTGGAAATGTCTTGTCGTTAGGTCTAGGGGTATGATATATCATAAACAGTAGAATGTTCCTTACCGCATGCTGCTATACATGTCATCCATCTCCATCTAATTAGAGCCAAAGCCCTGAAAGGGCGAAGGTCCTATTGTCTTTCTAAGGATTATTATTAGGGCCCGAGCACAGATGGTGTGAGGACCCTGTTGTAATTGCTCAGTCAATTATTCTTCTTCGGAATGAATCACATTTTTGAGGGCCTAAACATGCTCAAACTCATTAAACTTTGCACATGCTTCAGAAGTGGAGAAAATTTACGTCTGATAAGGGTTTCAGAATTAGGTGTGGCAAAATGGCTCGATAGCGCGACCCACAAAATTTCAATTAAGCGCCCTTTGCGCTACGTTTCACGTACAAGTATGAAATTCGGTAGACACATGTAACAGCCCAATACCTACAAAAAATCCCTGGGTGCAAAATCTGAAAACCCAACAGGAAGTGAGATATTTTTAATTTTCTTTCCACTTCCATACATTGTACTTTAATGAACTCCTCCTAGAGCTTTGATCAGATCAACATCATATTTGGTCAGTCTAATCTAAAGGCCTTTGCAAAGTTAAATTGCGAAGATCTTGAGTTTGTTGAACTGCGTGTCCGTGGCGGCCTGACAAAAACTGATGTTTCGCCATGAAACAGGAAGCTGTTGTCAGCAGCCTTTAAATAATAAATAATAAATATTAAAGGTGCCCAAGAATGCTTTTTCACAAGATCTAATAGAAGTCTAAGGTGTCTCCTGAATGTGTCTGTGAAGTTACAGCTTAAAATACCCATAGATTTTTTTAAATTTTTTTAACTGCCTATTTTGGGGCATCATTAACAATGCACTGATTTACGCTGGGCGCCGCCCCTTTAAATCGCATGCTCCCTGCCACACGAGCTCTCGACTATATTACAGCGCATTTACAAATTTCACACAGCTAATATAACCCTCAAATGGATCTTTACAAGATGTTCATCATGCATGCTGTATGCATGCTTCGAATTATGTGAGTAATGTATTTATTTGGATGTTAACGTTTGAGGCTATGCTCTGTGGCTAACGGCTAATGCTACACTGTTGGAGATATTTATAAAGAATTAAGTTGTTTATGAATTATACAGACTGCAAGTGTTTAAAAATGAAAATAGCTACGGCTCTTGTCTCCGTGAATACAGTAAGAAACGATGGTAACTTAAACCACATTTAACAGTACATTAGCAACATGTTAACGAAACATTTAGAAAGACAATTTACAAATATCAGTAAAAATATCATGCTATCATGGATTATGTCAGTTATTATTGCTCCATCTGCCATTTTTTGCTGTTGTTCTTGCTTGCTTACCTAGTCTGATGATTCGGCTGTGCAGATCCAGACATTAATACTGGCTTGTGTAATGCCTTGAACATGGGCTGGCATTATGCAAATATTGGGGGCGTACACCCCGACTGTTACGTAACAGTCAGTGTTATGTTGAGATTCGCCTGTTCTTCGGAGGTCATTTAAACAAATGAGATTTATATAAGAAGGAGGAAACAATGGAGTTTGAGACTCACTGTATGTCTTTTCCATGTACTGAACTCTTGTTATTTAACTATGCTGACGTAAATTCAATTTTTGAATCTAGGGCACCTTTAAAAAACTTTACTAATCAGTTACAATATAAATACTAACTAATAATAATAATAATAATAATAACTAATAATAATACTAGCAACAATATAAGTAAAATGCTGGAAAAAACAGCGTATATTAACTATTAAAGCAGGTTTAATTCCACCTTGGTTTTCTAGTCAGATTTTAAATTCTTTGCCAGAAAAACTACTAGCATGTTGACTTTTTCCGGTTTAAACGAAGACCTAATTGGGGTTACAATATTTCCAGCAGTGCTAAATATGTGTTCAGACGGTGTGCTTGTTGTGCAAATGCACAGATACTTTTTTGCAACCATGGCCAAGAAAGAGTATCTTGCCTCATTGTTGCGCCACCAAGCAAGTGAGTCATCGCTGGTATCGATTTTCTCTTCTTGCAAATAGCGCGTCAACTCCTCACCGGCACGCGCTCTCTTTGGAAGAATTGTGGCCTTCGCTTTTCTTTTGCCGAGTAGCTGTGCGAGATTCATTTTCTTGACAGCAGGTGCTGTGTTAGTTCCTTCCCCTGCATCCATTGACTCCTCAGTTTGAGTGTTTTCTTGCTGATCTTCAGTAATGTGCATTATTTCTTCGGTGAGTTTGTCTCTAACATCTTCCTCCTCTAAATTTATTCCTGTATCTAGGATCCAATGTAGTTGCTTTTTATAGCATTTTTTTGCCCTTCTAAATCTTTTATATTTGTCCTCCAAGACAGTGATCATCTTTGCTTTAAGGTTTTTTGTTAACTTGCTGTCTTCAGGCGAAGAGTCGAGGAGACCATTGGTCAGCAGTTTCAGCACAGGTCTAACCGATGACGCAGTAACAACCTTCTCGTTCGATAAAACATCTGTAAATTCTGCAACTGGTTTAAGTGCTGCGTTTATCGACTCAAGCACTGCAATGTCCTGCCATGTCAGGTTCAGGCGTTTATGCTTTCGGCCATCTAGTGCTCTTTTGATTGCGTGAGCTTGCTCCAATACACTCTCTATCATTTTTTGTTTGCTTCCCCATCGTGTGGGACAATCCTGTTGGCATAGCGAAGGAACAAGAGAATACAAAATTATTATTTTTATATATATATATATATATATAGTTATATGTTATTTCGGTAAATTTTCCTGACAGACAACCGATGCTTGTTAATCCTTAACCGTTAACTGACAAAATCAGAATGTTATATTAAGTTGGATAAGTGGGTGTGTATGTGACCCCTTTAAAAATACCACAATTGTTTTCTATATTTTTTCTAGTGGTTTAATTTTACATTATCATAAAACAAATAAAATAAATAGGCCGACAGGAAATACATTTTACTTAATAATTGACATATTAACAAAACCAAAGAAAAAAATGTGGACCAAGTCTTTGCTTGGCTTTGTTTCATTTTTGTGACCATAAAATTTATGGATCATTTAAATTTTTTCATATAAACAATTTAAAATAAGGACAAAATCCGTGATGGCACCAACACACACACATCATCATTTAGCCTATAGCTA
>RJVU01069169.1:97873-127253 GCA_003731715.1 Anabarilius grahami
ACATATGCATATATATATATATATATATATTTTAGGGCTCGACATTAACACCCGCCAAATGCGGGTAGATTTCAGCTGTGGCGGGTAAGACAGCCACTCCCACTAGCCACTTTGGCGGGTTGAATATACAGTGGGTACGGAAAGTTTAGACCCCCTTACATTTTTCACTCTTTGTTATATTGCAGCCATTTGCTAAAATCATTTAAGTTCATTTTTTTTCCTCAATGTACACACAGCACCCCATATTGACAGAAAAACACAGAATTGTTGACATTTTTGCAGATTTATTAAAAAAGAAAAACTGAAATATCACATGGTCCTAAGTATTCAGACCCTTTGCTCAGTATTTAGTAGAAGCACCCTTTGGATCTAATACAGCCATGAGTTTTTTGGGAAAGATGCAACAAGTTTTTCACACCTGGATTTGGGGATCCTCTGCCATTCCTCCTTGCAGATCCTCTCCAGTTCTGTCAGGTTGGATGGTAAACATTGGTGGACAGCCATTTTTAGGTCTCTCCAGAGATGCTCAATTGGGTTTAAGTCGGGGCTCTGGCTGGGCCATTCAAGAACAGTCATGAAGTTGTTGTGAAGCCACTCCTTCGTTATTTTAGCTGTGTGCTTGGGGTCATTGTCTTGTTGGAAGGTAAACCTTCGGCCCAGTCTGAGGTCCTGAGCACACTTCATCCAGGATATCCCTGTACTTGGCCGCATTCATCTTTCCCTCGATTGCAACCAGTCGTCCTGTCCCTGCAGCTGAAAAACACAGCACACTGATGCTGCCACCACCATGCTTCACTGTTGGGACTGTATTGGACAGGTGATGAGCAGTGCCTGGTTTTCTCCACACATACCACTTAGAATTAAGGCCAAAAAGTTCTATCTTGGTCTCATCAGACCAGAGAATCTTATTTCTCACAATCTTGGAGTCCTTCAGGTGTTTTTTAGCAAACTCCATGCGGGCTTTCATGTGTCTTGCACTGAGGAGAGGCTTCCGTCGGGCCACTCTGCCATAAAGCCCCGACTGGTGGAGGGCTGCAGTGATGGTTGACTTTCTACAACTTTCTCCCATCTCCCGACTGCATCTCTGGAGCTCAGCCACAGTGATCTTTGGGTTCTTCTTTACCTCTCTCATCAAGGCTCTTCTCCCCCGATAGCTCAGTTTGGCCGGACGGCCAGCTCTAGGAAGGGTTCTGGTCGTCCCAAACGTCTTCCATTTAAGGATTATAGAGGCCACTGTGCTCTTAGGAACCTTAAGTGCAGCAGAAATTTTTTTGTAACCTTGGCCAGATCTGTGCCTTGCCACAATTCTGTCTCTGAGCTCTTCAGGCAGTTCCTTTGACCTCATGATTCTCATTTGCTCTGACATGCACTGTGAGCTGTAAGGTCTTATATAGACAGGTGTGTGGCTTTCCTAATCAAGTCCAATCAGTATAATCAAACACAGCTGGACTCAAATGAAGGTGTAGAACCATCTCAAGGATGATCAGAAGAAATGGACAGCACCTGAGTTAAATATATGAGTGTCACAGCAAAGGGTCTGAATACTTAGAAAACTTATTTTTTAATCAGCAAAAATGTCAACAATTCTGTGTTTTTCTGTCAATATGGGGTGCTGTGTGTACATTGAGGGGAAAAAAATGAACAAATGATTTTAGCAAATGGCTGCAATATAACAGAGTGAAAAATGTAAGGGGGTCTGAATACTTTCCGTACCCACTGTAATTTCAGACTACAGACTAATTAAAGGTAGCCAAGCTCGTCGTATCACAAAATTACAATTCAGTCACAATTCTTTATCGATTAACTTTCTGTTAGTGAAGGCGGGATAGGCGGAATCGCGCTGAATGACACACAACAGAAGCGCTCTCTCGCGTGCACTCTCTCTCTTGGATGCGATCAGTTCTCCTTGTGCCTGAATAATCAAATACACGTACACACAGATGTCAAAATGTCCATCGTGTGGAGTATCTCGCGTGAATCCAGTCGGATATGGCTTAAGTGGACATAAACAGGTGGGTAAAAATATACTGACACATATCCAGTTATTTCCATGCCTTCAGCAGCCCAATGAACTATATGCACGCGGTTACTTCCTGGTTGTCGTTAAGCCAGCTCGGGCATTTCCGGTGAACTGTTAGCTGTTCATTCTGTAGTCGCTGTACATCGACATAAAACCATCAATGGTGGACTTTTTAATGTTGTATTCATATTTTAATGCAGTTATCACATTTGCCTAATTTGCCAATAAGTCAGTTTTATTGATTGCAATAAAGACGAAGCTATTAGGACCGTTTAAAAACGCCATGTCTGTAATTAGACACATGCATTTTTTTTCCCCCAGCACTTCAAATGTTGTTGTTTTTTAATGTGATGAGCACAAACATTTTGTTCATCCTTCTGAGATTGTCCCCATTGTAAAACCGAACGTTTAAAAATGTAGGAAATTCAACATTTGATAGAAAACACTTATTTAAAAATTAAAAAGACAATAATTACCACTTTAACCAGCAGGTGGCGGCAAAGTAGCATAACTTCGTTTTTGACTAAATATTAAACATTATAAAATAACTAGGTTTAAAAATACATTTTGTCAATGTGAAGTACTCACAAAATCTAAAAAAAAAAAAACTTTTATTGTGAATTAATTACACAGAAAGCGAGCACCGCGCTTTCCCTTTGGATCAGAGACAGGATCTCGTCACGGTATCTCAGGTGCATTTTATTGATGGCATTTTGAATGCCCATTGTTCATTGTCCATAACATACGCCTGCCCATACTATAACCCCAACATGGGCCACTCGATCCACAATGTTGACATCAGCAAACCGCTCACCCACACGACGCCATACACGCTGTCTGCCATCTGCCCTGTACAGTGAAAACCGGGATTCAAAGTGCCAGATGCCATCGAATGTGAGCATTTGCCCACTCAAGTCGGTTACGACGACGAACTGCAGTCAGGTCGAGACCCCGATGAGGACGACGAGCATGCAGATGAGCTTCCTTGAGACGGTTTCTGACAGTTTGTGCAGAAATTCTTTGGTTATGCAAAACCGATTGTTGCAGCAGCTGTCCGGGTGGCTGGTCTCAGACGACCTTTGAGGTGAAGATGCTGGATGTGGAGGTCCTGGGCTGTTGTGGTTACAAGTGGTCTGCGGTTGTGAGGCCGGATGGATGTACTGCCAAATTCTCTGAAACGCCTTTGGAGACGGCTTATGGTAGAGAAATGAACATTCAATTCACGGGCAACAGCTCTGGTGGACATTCCTGCAGTCAGCATGCCAATTGCACGCTCCCTCAAAACTTGCGACATCTGTGGCATTGTGCTGTGTGATAAAACTGCACATTTTAGAGTGGCCTTTTATTGTGGCCAGGCTAAGGCACACCTGTGCAATAATCATGCTGTCTAATCAGTATCTTGATATGCCACACCTGTGAGATGGATGGATTCTCAGCAAAGGAGAGGTGCTCACTAACACAGATTTAGACAGATTTGTGAACAATATTTGAGAGAAATAGGCCTTTTGTATACATAGAAAAAGTCTTTGAGACAATCAAGTCTTTGAGTTCAGCTCATGAAAAATGGGGGCAAAAACAAAAGTGTTGCGTTTATAATTTTGTTCAGTGTATTAAGCGAAGTACGAAGAGCGGACCCCAGGACTCATCAAATATGTGAACCTGACAGTCGCGCCACCGTGGTGGTGGAGAGTCACCAGAGGTAGTGTGACGTTACATACCACGTGAATGATTGAACACTATAACAAGTATAAAGTGCAGTTTTGTGTACACATGTAATAATAATAATAATATTATTATTATTATTATTATTATTATAACTATTGCGATAGTAATTTATAGCCTTCCCTACAGATTTCTAAGATTTTTTTATGTTAATACACAAATTTACGTTACATTGCCATGTATGGCGTTTCCGTTAGACTGGCGGGTTTTGGCATAATTCAGCAAATTCCGCCATGAACTCTCGTTGGAAAACCAAATGTTACATCGCCGATCTGGGAATATTTTGGATTTGTGCCAAACGAGAAAGGCGAACCAATCAATTTGGATGAAGCCATTTGTAGGCTTTGTGAATTACACAGCGACCTTCAGGGGGTCAGGGTAAGGGCAAACCCCCCCCCAAAAAAAACCTTTTGCCCATTGTTAATGTTAGTTCATGTTAGTTCTTAATGATGCTATAACTTTATTTTAATAGCCTATAAAAATTGGCATTTGTGGAAATTTACATAAGCCAAAGTTTTAAAAGGCTTTAAAAATATTGTTAGGCCTAGTTCATTAACAAGTGTAGGATAGTGTTAATGGCTACACAACCTTATTAAAGTGTTCCAGGTACATTAAACATACTAATGCTTCCATGGATGGACTACCCTAGAATATGCACTTTCCCCAACTAATCCTAAACTAACTTTTCTTCACAGAAGAGTAAGAAAAGCCCTCTTTGTTCTCTTTATACAGAACATTTTCCTTACGATGATTCTGAAAGAAAACACGCTGAGTGTCTACTGTTGCTATAGTAACAAACCCAACTTTGATGCGTATCTGATTAATAGATAAACCACTCACTCTTATTTCAGTGTTGTTAATGTTGTAGTTATTTCAGCAGTTTCCTTCGCACATTCAGTTTAACGACATTAAGTTCATAATTTAATTTATCATTCATTGGAACTGTGCATTTAGACACTAACATTATGTGTTTGCTCCATCCATGCAATAAATGAGCGCCCTTGAATAAGCAGGAATTCACTTCAAATGCTCAGGAAATGTCAATGATATGACCGTAAAATTTCCATAAAACTTCAGTATTTTATCTTATAGAAAATAATGGTGATATTTCTGCGCAATAAAAGCGTTTTATTTCAACAGTATTGACTACGCAATGACTTGTTAGCTTTATCAATGGCTTGAGTGGTTTGACTCAGGACAATTGCTGTCTCGAGAGAGCTGCCATCTGCTCATGTGAATAGCAGTGGCCGTCCTGAGGAAAGCTCAAAAGTGGGCTGCTCAAAACTGTCGATGAGAGCTACGGACGGAGCGGGAGCGCAATCCAGGCAGTAAAGAGTGCAGCGTGTATCTGTGAAGATGAGCTGTGAAGGCGCGAATGATGGCGCACAATGTCTCCATCAGTTCGCGCATGTAGTAATTTAATGTTTATATATTTTAAAGCACTGAATCGCTTTAGAATTGCAATTAATCAGATTCTTAGCATTTTACATCAATTGTTGACAGAAATTAATGATTCACGATTCAAAAAACATGTTTTAAGAAACTCACGAGAAAATGAGTGAATCGTTACACTCCTAATGCACAGTTTGATACTGGTGAGTTGAAATAATTTAAGGTAGTTTAATATACACACATATAGGGGATTTTTTTATTTATATATATATATATATAATTATACACATACACATACACAGGTCCTTCTCAAAAAATTAGCATATTGTGATAAAGTTCATTATTTTCCATAATGTAATGATAAAAATTTAACTTTCATATATTTTAGATTCATTGCACACCAACTGAAATATTTCAGGTCTTTTATTGTTTTAATACTGATGATTTTGGCATACAGCTCATGAAAACCCAAAATTCCTATCTCAAAAAATTAGCATATCATGAAAAGGTTCTCTAAACGAGCTATTAACCTAATCATCTGAATCAACTAATTAACTCTAAACACCTGCAAAAGATTCCTGAGGCTTTTAAAAACTCCCAGCCTGGTTCATTACTCAAAACCGCAATCATGGGTAAGACTGCCGACCTGACTGCTGTCCAGAAGGCCATCATTGACACCCTCAAGCGAGAGGGTAAGACACAGAAAGAAATTTCTGAACGAATAGGCTGTTCCCAGAGTGCTGTATCAAGGCACCTCAGTGGGAAGTCTGTGGGAAGGAAAAAGTGTGGCAAAAAACGCTGCACAACGAGAAGAGGTGACCGGACCCTGAGGAAGATTGTGGAGAAGGACCGATTCCAGACCTTGGGGGACCTGCGGAAGCAGTGGACTGAGTCTGGAGTAGAAACATCCAGAGCCACCGTGCACAGGCGTGTGCAGGAAATGGGCTACAGGTGCCGCATTCCCCAGGTCAAGCCACTTTTGAACCAGAAACAGCGGCAGAAGCGCCTGACCTGGGCTACAGAGAAGCAGCACTGGACTGTTGCTCAGTGGTCCAAAGTCATTCGGAAATCAAGGTGCCAGAGTCTGGAGGAAGACTGGGGAGAAGGAAATGCCAAAATGCCTGAAGTCCAGTGTCAAGTTCCCACAGTCAGTGATGGTCTGGGGTGCCATGTCAGCTGCTGGTGTTGGTCCACTGTGTTTTATCAAGGGCAGGGTCAATGCAGCTAGCTATCAGGAGATTTTGGAGCACTTCATGCTTCCATCTGCTGAAAAGCTTTATGGAGATGAAGATTTCGTTTTTCAGCACGACCTGGCACCTGCTCACAGTGCCAAAACCACTGGTAAATGGTTTACTGACCATGGTATTACTGTGCTCAATTGGCCTGCCAACTCTCCTGACCTGAACCCCATAGAGAATCTGTGGGATATTGTGAAGAGAAAGTTGAGAGACGCAAGACCCAACACTCTGGATGAGCTTAAGGCCGCTATCGAAGCATCCTGGGCCTCCATAACACCTCAGCAGTGCCACAGGCTGATTGCCTCCATGCCACGCCGCATTGAAGCAGTCATTTCTGCAAAAGGATTCCCGACCAAGTATTGAGTGCATAACTGAACATAATTATTTGAAGGTTGACTTTTTTTGTATTAAAAACACTTTTCTTTTATTGGTCGGATGAAATATGCTAATTTTTTGAGATAGGAATTTTGGGTTTTCATGAGCTGTATGCCAAAATCATCAGTATTAAAACAATAAAAGACCTGAAATATTTCAGTTGGTGTGCAATGAATCTAAAATATATGAAAGTTTAATTTTTATCATTACATTATGGAAAATAATGAACTTTATCACAATATGCAAATTTTTTGAGAAGGACCTGTACATGCATACAGGGCTTGACATTAACTTTTTTGCTCACCAGCCACTGTGGCTAGTGGTTTTCCAAAGTTACTAGCCACTCAGCATTTTCACTGGCCACAATTTTGCTGTTGAGAAATTACATTTTATATGATTAGAGTTGACTTTGGTATGTTTATATTACTTGATTTTGAGTCATTTTACTTGATTTACAAGATTTAAAACCCTTTTAAACTTTCAAATGCAGACTGACCACCCAAATCAAGACTACATTGTATATCAGCTGGTATGTACATGTGGGCAAGGGGTGGGCAATATAAGCATAATATGAGAAATTGTATAAGTTATTTTTGTTAGGCTATATAAAAAGAAAAAAGAAGCAAATTACAAATACTAAATTTAAAAAATATATTTTTTCAGATACATAGGTTTATTTAACATGTATACTTTGTGGTTTGATTAACATTAATGACAGACAGGTATTTAATGGACTATATGCACGGAGCGTTCTTTAGAACTTCCGCATTAATTTAAGCCAGCTCGAAAACTTCCGGTGAGATGTCATTTGCTGGTGTGTTGAGCATCAGTAGTGTAATACTTAGTTTATAATCAGAATACAGTCACTTAAATAGTCAGGCATAGCATTAATTTAGTTATTCAAACATAAGACAGCATAAAAAAATAAATAAGGACGTACCTCATTGTTCCTCCTCGGCTAAATTCAATTCGACCATCAGTTTTCACACTTTTATGTGAAAAAAGCTTCAAAAATAAAATATTTATTGTGCTCTTTAGTTAGATTAATTGAATAAAATGTGTGTTTTTACAAGTGTGCTGAAATCATTGATCTTGCGCTGCACTGACTGACAGGTAACGTTAAACCTGCGTTGCTCTCACGCTTACAAGCCTACCTCTCTCTTTCGGCACAAATCCAAATATTTCCATTTCGCAATGTTGGATACTATAGGCTACTTTATTATTTATTATATAAAGTACTTCACATGCGTTCCAGTATTGATGGAAAAAAATAATCCTCTTCATATAAGCAAAAATGTGCTTGTCAACACCACAGTGGAGCAGTGCTCTTGCTGAACGGCACAGATTGCACTACGCACTATTTAAATTGAGCCGTAACTTTTTTTTCTTTTCATTTTTTTTTTTTTTACTGGTATTTAATTTTTTATATTAAACAAGCTGTGATGTCACGTTTCCAGTGCTTTGTTGCGTGTGCATGAGGTGCCGGCGCGATCAAACAGCTGTCTCTGCAGGGGACTTATCTCATCGTCATGGCAACGGTTCGTGGCCAGGTCAGATTACATCAGAGTTTGTTGTCGTTTGTTGGAAAACTGTTCTCACTGCTCAGACACATTCCACGACCCAACAAACGCCGATTAAACATGTTCAGTCGGGTGAAAACAGACTCCGACCAACGCCAACAGATTTCAACGGGTATCACACCTATCCAACAAACTCCAACAGACGAGTTTGTTGCCGTTTGTTGGCGTTTGTCGGTGCGGTGTGAATTGGCCTTAAGGCACACCTGTGCAATAATCATGCTGTCTAATCAGCATCTTGATATGCCACACCTTTTGAGGTGGATGGATTATCATGGCAAAGGAGAAGTGCTCACTAACACAGACAGATTTGTGAACAATATTTGAGAGAAATAGGTCTTTTGTGTACATAGAAAAAGTCTTAGATCTTTGAGTTCAGCTCATGAAAAATGGGGGCAAAAACAAAAGTGTTGCATTTATAATTTTGTTCAGTGTACATCTGAGATGATTTGACAGATGCCAGATCTTCTAATCATGATAACTGAACTCTGGCTAATTTGTTTCTTCAAACGAATTTGCGGATTGGATTAAAATATCTGGATTAAGTTGTCTGAGATTACTGCACGTTCTTGTGTTCTCTGAAAAGGGCAGATGTATCGATACTCAAAACCACGATCAGCAATGCAGTGATTGGCTGGAGTCAAGACGGCAACATAATGACATCATATATTTCAAAAAGAGACCTGACGAAAAACTCAAATTTCTGGACCTTTATAAGGAAACAGCCAAGCAAATAAAATAACAGAACAACATAAATGTTATAATAGATAAATGAAATGTGCGCGCTTTTTGTTTTGTTTTTTACATGATTACCCAATTATTTAGGCTATATTCATGATTTCTAGTATTTGTACAGGCTTTACTTTTATATTTCAATGTTGTACCTAGCAACTAATTTACCTTTTGAAGCAGATTTGACAGCATTAAAGTTTCTTAAAGGTCAAGATCAAGTTATCTGCATCTCCTGCGCTGCATCAAGCCACTCCCATAATAGCTGTCGCGGTTCAAATTAAAGGAACACATCACTATTTTTGAAAATAGGCTAGAGTTAGACAGTTGAGTTTTACCGTTTTCAAATCCATTCAGCCGACCTCTGGGTCTGGCGGTAGCACTTTTAGCATAGCTTAGCATAGATCATTGAATCTGATTAGACCGTTAGCAGCTCGCTTAAAAATGACCAAAGAGTTTCGATATTTTTTCCTATTTAAAACTTGACTCTTCTGTAGTTATATTGTGTACTAAGACCGACAGAAAATTAAAAGTTGCAATTTTCTAGGCCGTTATGGCAATGAACTATACTCTCATTCTGGCGTAATAATCAAGGAACTTTGCTGACGTACCATGGGTGCAGCAGGCGCAATGATATTACGCAGCGCCTGAAAATAGTCCCAACGTGACCGGCTAAGTTTGTGTAGTTGCAGAGTTGCAGCTGGCAAATTGGGTACTAGTGGCTGGATTTACCTGTGTGCGATTAGCCATGGTTATGTGCGTTGTAAAGGGCTGTGATAGTAAGTCGAAGGTGTACTGTACCATCATGTTTCATAGAATTCCAACGAAAAACAAGGAACGAAAGAATCAATGGCTGGCTGCTCTGAACATAGATCTCAAAAGACCGGTAGAATCAATTAAAAAATTGTGTGTTTTCTCAAACCCTTTTGGACCAGATGACTATTTGGAAAACTTGGACAGTGTTACCCATACCACAGTAAAGCGTCTAAAGGATATGGCCATCCCAACAATCTTCAGAGTACAGACAGGACCAAGTGTATCATCACCCATGGCTTTAAGTGTAACATTATTATTTTCTAGTTAGCTTGAACGACCAGATTGAAAAAGCACTGATGTTCTCGTTAGCTACCTGTGAAATGCAATCACTGAGGGCTAGGTTTGCTCGACCATTTGGCTTATACAGTATATAACGTTAGTAGTTTTGTTGTAGAGTTCTGGTGTGGAGGTGCATAGTTTGATTAAAAGAAACTTGCGGAATTGTCTGTATTGTTTATCTACAGTTTCTATGGTACAAAATACTAGTGATGTTACGTTCTGTGCCGAGGCTTTGGAACGTGTCGAGAAATCATCTCATTGATGACGTCCAAAGCCTCAAGTGGCCTGACTAGTTCAGGAAGCGGTTAGAACCTTGTAAATTCACAGTCCTCTGCCCTGTTTAACTCTAACCCTGTTTAAGTCCCACTTCCCAGTTTTATACTAATAATATTGCCCCTCCTGCCTATTATGTGCAAAGACTTGATTTACACGCATTCATTTCAAGCCAATACGTTTATTACACCGTTATGTTACAATATGCTACATTGACTTAGAAGGCCAGCAAGCAGCCTTCAGTGTACTCCAGTTCAAATAGATGCGGTTCAGGATCTGCACCAAAGTAAATATCTTCTGAATTGTCTCTCACAAATGTCTCCATGGTTGCCAGGCACGCTCCCTGTGCAAGCAGGTGTTCACATTGGTTATGTTGAAGGAAGTCTATTTTCTGGCGCTGCGTAATATCATTGCGCCTGCTGCACCCATGGTACGGCAGCAAAGTTCCTTGATTATTACGCTGAAATGAGAGCATATGTTCCTAGCCATATCGGCCTAGGAAATTGCAACTTTTCATTTTCCGTCAGTCTTGGTACACAATGTAACTACGGAAGAGTCAAGTCTTAAATAGGAAAAATATCAAACTCTTTGGTCATTTTTTAACGAGATGCTAACGGTCTAATCAGATTCAATGATCTATGCTAAGCTATCCTAAAAGTGCTAACGCCGGACCCGGAGATCGGCTGAATGGATTCGAAAACGGTAAAACTCAACTGTTTAACTCTAGGGGAGTTGGAAAATGAGCCTATTTTCAAAAATAGTGGCGTGTTCCTTTAATGGAACTATCTGTACATCGTAAGACTCCAATAAAATTATTAGGTAATTATTCCCTCACAAATTAATCTCTCAACGAGTAAAACGGGCTGTGTCTATATTATGATAGACTACACAACATTTATAATATTATTAGCAAATTTATTTTTAAATCATTATCGTCCCTGGTTCACATTAGGGTACTCTTGTGGGAAAGCAGTGGCTAGGACAAACTTTAAGCATCACCTCCGCTTAAAAAGATGCAATCTACACTGTTCCAAATTATTATGCAGGTGACATATCAGGAGAATTTCACTACAATAAACATTCAGAATTTTTTTTTTTTTTTCAAAGAAAGAGTTTGTTTGTTTTATTTCTCCATATCTTTTTAGATAACTGTTATCAATCTCAGACAAAACAGTTTGCCAGGTCTACTTGGGTAAATGGAAACCCTGGTTGTTCCACATTATTAAGCAAGTCACAGTTCTCATGCAATATGGGGAGGAAGAATATGAAGCTAAATCAGTAGCAAAACTCAAGAGGTTGCTGATTTGAATGTGAGAACTTGTCGTATTAATATTTGTAAATTGAAATTTACACTCACAGCCCTGATGTGAAAAGCTGAATGTTTCGATTTGCACACACAGACAACAATCAAAAAACCCGTGTTACGAAGTTGTAGTTGCAGATTAATAGTTACAAATGTGTAAAATGGCATTCACATAAACAAAATGACAGACAAATGTGTGAGACATATTTACTTTTACACTTTACTTCAGTTTCGCTGTACAGCTTCAAGTCGGTGCTTACAACCTCAAGTCGGTGCTTACAACCTCTCAGATCTGGCAGTACAAGTTTAATTCCTGGCGCTTCGACTTTTGCTACTCTTTTTGCGATATTCCTGTTGCAAAACTGACTTGAGCACTTGGAAGCAGACGTGAGAGAGCATAACTGGGCTGGTGGGGGGATGAAGCCTTTTTATTGGTTGATGCCTGACCAATGAACAACGCCAGTGTACGCACTGTGCGTATACCATGAGAGGGCACTATTTTTATTTAAAGCTGCAGTCCGCAACTTTTTTTGGTTAATTATCCAAAATAAATTTGAGCAAGTACATAACCAGCCAGTGTTCAAAACTATCTTATCTTGTCTCGATTCACAACAGTAAGCTTGTAATAATGTTTTAAAATAAGAGCGACATGGTGGATTTCCGCGGGAAATTCGAGCATGCAGCAGTTCGTCTGTGCGTCATTACGTCACGTCCGTAAACAGAAAGGAGGAGTCCCATCGAGAGGCTAGTCGGTTTTATCACGTGAGGATATGCTGCTGGTAGCGGCACATTTATAGCCTTTTCTCACAGCAGCTGAAATAATTAAATTTATCATTTTGATGGCGGATTGTAATCCAGAAAGGTCCAAATGACAATCATCAGTGACAACTGGAGATTCACCCATAGTCAAAAGCAAAAGACTTTGGACTGTGGAGTGGATACAGAGATTGAAATCAACAGGTAACGCTATTATACACTAAATACACATAGTCACGCAATGCTGATGTTGTTAACATTAACAATTTGAGAACAATATAACAGTAATAATAATTTGCACGGTTTGACGTGATCCGAGCTAAGCGATCGTTAGATTTAATCATTGGCAGCGCGATTTATTGTAGGCCTAATGCTTTTTTCCTCAGTTGGTCAGAACAAAAGTGGCAGACATGTTACTTACTTGTTCAGATGATATTTTCCAGTGAAATGTCTTATATTGGTCATACTTTCAAGATGTAGAATCTGTGATTCTGAAGTGCAGTATCCACACCGGTGCGGTGACTGACAGCAAACATTAGATTCATTCCCGCTGACGAGCTGTGCCGTGGCACAACGCACGTACAGATAACTGTTCCGCATATGACTGCAATTGCAGGTTTCAAACAAGAGATGGCGACAAAGAGGAAAAATCGCGGACTGCAGCTTTATTTAATTTATTTTTTTAAAACTTGTACTGCCAGATCTGAGAGGTTGTAAGCACCAACTTGAAGCTGTACAGCGAAACTGAAGTAAAGTGCAAAAGTAAATATGTCTCACACATTTGTGTCTGTCATTTTGTTTATGTGAATGCCATTTTTCACATTTGTAACTATTAATCTGCAACTACAACTTCGTAACACGGGTGTTTTGATTGTTGTCTGTGTGTGCAAATCGAAACATTCAGCTTTTCACATCAGGGCTGTGAGTGTAAATTTCAATTTACAAATACAAATATTAATACGACAAGTTCTCACATTCAAATCAGCAACCTCTAGAAGAAAGATCTTTCTGAAGATGAAAAGCATGAAATAGTGCAATGTTACGTAAAAGGCATGAAAACAACTAATATTGTGTGAAAAGTGAATGTAAATTATCAAACTATCAAAAGATTTGTGAGTGACTTAGAGCAGAACTTTTAAGGAAAGTTTCTGTCAAAAAGGAAATTAAAATTAAAGATTTAAAGGAAAGCTTAAAAAAAAAAGCCAGTGTTGAGTATTTGAAGCTCCTGGTGTCTCTGGAGTCTCAAGAACCTCTCCATGCTGGCTGGCAGTTGTGCGTAAAGTTGCATTTCAGCCATCTCTAGGGCTGGGCGATACAGCTAAAAAAAATTATCATGATATGTTTCATATTGAACAGTATCAATAATTATTGAGAATTTTAGTAGAAAAGTTTGAATTTAACCAATGCATTTTTAATAAAGGCAAACAACAATTTTTAAAACAAAGCAAAATAAAATGTAAACAAATCTTTCTTATATTTTATATGAAGATTAAATAAATAAGTGGTAAAGAAACTCTGGATAAATTGAGAAACTTTTTTTGTTTGTTTCAAACTGAGATCACAATTCTGAATGTCAACTAAACGAAATAACATGTAATTTACTAGAGGTTCTGACAAAATATTTATTGCTGCAGTCTATTTAAAAATTTTAAACATATTTGAACAAATTTGTTTGGATGTATGATTCAATGACATGCCCATAAATACTCTTGTTTCGTTACTGGATGAATCTGTGTATTTGAAAGAATCTGTTGAATGAATCTTCATTCAACGTCAAATACATTTTTTAAGTCACTTGTCGCCACCTTGTGGTGAAACAATGTAATCGATAAATGCCAAAAGCTGATTTGCTCTATCTTGATCGATAACATAGACATTAGTGTTTTATCTGAACTATAAGCTTTAATCTCAGTACTGTGATAATTTGAATATTTGTAACACAGAAATAAAGATACTGTGTGATTGAAAACACTGTTTGTGCAGCTGTTAATACCGACATGACAACTGCTCTCTCAAGACAAACTTTGAAGTAGATCAACTGTTAGACATAAGGAAACCATGAAACTGCCACATTGATGAGCTGATGTGTCATTTTTTTCTATTCACAATCTCCTCGTCACCGGCAGGTACAGCACTCGTTTTCATGTCAAGTCACCTTTATTTATATAGCGCTTTTTACAATGCAGATTGTGTCAAAGCAGCTTTACATTGATAACTGGTATATATTTTTGGCTGCACAGCAGCTCTTAAAGAATAGTGTCAATGCAGGCAGATCAAAGCACTGTTGAATTATCAAATATCAAGTCAAATGTCAAGTGTCCCCAACTAAGCAAGCCAAAGGCGACAGCGGCAATGTGTTTGTGTGTTCTGATTTCACGTGGCGATTGCACAACTGAACTCCACAGCAACTTGTTTGTGTGTCACTTGTAGCGCGTCTGTTTGTGATCCAGGGACGGAGCGAGCTCGAGAGTTGTTCATGCAGCTGAACTTTGTCTGTTTACATTTGAATACATTTAAGTAAAACGAAATCGAGAGTTATATCGATTAAGACGTACCGTCGATAAAACGGTATCGGTAATACTACAGTTAGACCTTATACATTATTTGTAACTTTGTTGTATTTAAAGACACCAGGAGCTTCAAATACCTGCTGCTCAACAGTGGCTTTTTTTTTTTTACAGCTGTCCTTTTAATACAATTAGCTTGTTTGACAGAAACTTTAAGAGTTCTGCTGTGCTTTAAATCACTCTCAAATCTCCATTCACTTTTCACACAATATTTGTTGTTTTCATGCCTTTTGCATAACATTGCACCATTCCATGCTTTTCATCTTCAGAAAGATCTTTCTTCCTCCCCATATTGCATGAGAACTGTGACTTGCTTAATAATGTGGAACAACATCTTTAAGTAGGGTTTCCATTTACCTAAGTAGATTTGGCAAACTATTTAACAAACCTGTCTGAGATTGATACTAGTGATTGATACATTGTCAAAATACCCCTCTCAGCAACTATTCTCGTAAACACATTTGGTTATGTCTTAAGTGAACAAGGTAAGAATTCGGATGTGTATTTATTGGATGTGTGCATGCATGGGGTCTTACTCTTAAAGTGACAGCAACCTATAAATACCTGGGGCCCGTTTCAGAAAGGAGGTTAAGTGAGAACTCTGAGTATGTTAACCCTGAAATGAGGGAAACTCTGGGTTTTCCATTTCAGAATGGGAGGTATGTCAAACCCGAGAAAGCAGGTTATGTCAAGCCTTGACATAAAGTTGCTCGGCTTAAATCGGTGTTCGTTGCCATGGTATCTGACGCTGCACGGCTAACCTGCTCCGGGGCAGGTTATGTTCTGGATTTGAGAGATCCTGGATTTGAGAAAAGTTTGACCAATCAGCTGTGAGCAAAAAAATATATAGTTGACGTAACTAATCCCCAGGGTCTGTTGCAATGGCTTCACCTTTTAAAAAAAAAAAAAAGGCTTCACCTTTTCTTCCGAATCCTGTGGACATCTCCCCGCAAATTGTTAGACGAGCACTTCGTAGAGAGAGTTTTTAGGGACAGACAAAATCCCCTTGCCTTCCCTGATACTTATTTGTATGAAAGATACAGATTTTCCACGGAAGGAATCTCTTATCTTTGTGAACTTCTTGAGCCTCACATAAGAAATGTGACACATCGAAGCCATGCCCTTACTGTACCGCAAATAATGTGTATTGCGTTGCGGTTTTTTTTGCAAGTGGTACATACTTGTATGCGGTCGGTGATGCGGAGAACCTAGGGAAAAACACGGAAAAACAGCTTTATTGTGTTCTCTGGACCATGTCCTTTTTAAAAGAGGGCTTTTATAAAATTGCTGGTAAGATATAGGGTATTGATAGGGTGACATCACATTAACAAATTTAACCTTTTACATTCACTTAAAAAAAAGAAAAAGCAGATTTCACTTTGAGTACTTATCACTAAATGTATTATACAATAAAGTACATGTTTTTAAATCTTAATTTTTATTATTTTATTCTTATTATAGGATTCCCTAGAGTCATAGGAGCACTAGACTGCACACATGTTGCAATCTCCACCGCTCTAGGAGAACATGAGGCAGATTATGTGAAATAGAAAGTTCTTTCACAGCCTTAATGTTCAGGTAGACCTACATGTGAGATCATTTTTTTTATTTTCAGTGAGATGAATCTTTAAATGAATAGTAACACTAACAGATATGAAAATTATCTACTGTACATTTAATCTGCAGATGACTTGTGATCATGAAAGTATGATCACAAGCTTGGATGCCAAATGGCCTGGCTCAGTGCATGACTCACAAATTTTCTGTGAGTCTGTGTTGTGTCAGCGCTTTGAGGAAGGTGTTACATTTAGTACAGCACAAAACACTTAAAGTGTCAATTTTAATTGTGAAAGCAAACATTGTGCGCAGCTTTCAGAGATGCAATTACCATACAATATTTCACATAATAAAAGCACATTGAAACTGCATAGGTCTCAAACTGTTATTACACAGCGGCTGTGACCCCGTTTGCACAGGGAGCATGCCTTGCAACCATGGACACATTTGTGAAAGGCGCTGCGTAATGACCCATGGTACGGCAGCAAAATTCCTTGATTATTACGCCGGATGAGAGTATAGTTCCTAGCCATATCGGCCTAGAAAATCGCAACTTTTCATTTTCCGTCGGTCTTGGTACGCAATGTAACTACAGGAGAGTCAAGTTTTAAATAGGAAAAATATCAACTCTTTGGTAATTTTTTTTGAGCAATATGCTATTGGCCTCATCAGATTCAATGAACTATGCTAAGCTATGATAAAAGTGGTACCGCCAGACCCGGAGATCGGCTGAATGGATTTGAAAACGGTAAAACTCAACTGTTTAACTCTAGGGGAAAAAAAAGTGGTGTTCCTTAAAGCTGAATACTGGACTTAGATTTACACTGGATGTAGACTTACAAAAAATTTGAGCTGCAAAAGATAACTTGGCACTCATTTCAAAGTGACCTATGACATCCTATGACATGATATTAATGTTCTCATGGATGTAGCTGTTGTAGTTCAAGGTCATAGTGGCACCAGCCGGCTGCAGTAAATGTTGTGTATTCAAATTACTTTAACATAGTTCTTTTACATTTACCCAGTTTAAATTCATATTGTCCGCCATGCGCAGTTGCCCTAAAACCACCAAAGTGGCGGTGGCACCGGGCTTGGGCCCACCATCGCTGCTTTATTTTTCAAACATCTGGGGCTTTTTGGGGGCCGTAACGTGCTCAAAAACTCTTGAAAATTGGCACACACATTGGAACGGACCAAGTTTTCGGACCCCATTCAAGGGGGTACTGTAGAGCCCCTGTGCCACGCCCAGGTCCCAGCCTCTGCGGCATCCTAATGGCCGCAGATTNGCAGAGGCTGGGACCTGGGCGTGGCACAGGGGCTCTACAGTACCCCCTTGAATGGGGTCCGAAAACTTGGTCCGTATTTCAAACACGCTTGCATGTAACTCAGTATACATATAGATCTCATCGGGCTGAACAACTTTCATGCTCTAAGTTATACGCCAGCCCAACAGGAATCGGCTATTATGGGTTGTTTCAAAAAAGCGTGCTCTGGAATTTGATATACTCCTCCTAGGCGATTAATCCGATTATCACCAAACTCGGTCAGCATGAAGTCTAGACATTGATGCTAAATTGCGAGTTGAATTGCCTCGCCAGGGCCAAACCGTTTGC
Source organism: Anabarilius grahami (assembly GCA_003731715.1). Taxonomy (NCBI): domain Eukaryota; kingdom Metazoa; phylum Chordata; class Actinopteri; order Cypriniformes; family Xenocyprididae; genus Anabarilius; species Anabarilius grahami. The sequence continues at coordinate 116,091 of RJVU01069169.1, forward strand.
AACGAATTTATGGCGAGAAAAGGTAGACAGGAAGTGTTATAACATCTGCATACATTGAATGATTTTGATCAAATTTAAGCTGTGTGTTCGTTGTAATTGTCTGATCACATGGATGTGACTTTTTTTTTTTCTTTTTTTTCTTTTTTAAACAGTGTGTGTTTTCTAGACATGGTCGCAAACACAGCAAGAACTTGTGTAATGACCATCACATATGACGCATATGTCTTTAAAATAATTATTTATTGATGTAATTCATATTTATTAAAAAAAAGGACATTTCACATGATTTTATAGAAGTGGCTGTTTATCATAAACTTCCATAAGTGAGCCGAAAAATCTAGACTCGTATCTTACACTTACCTGACACTAAAATGATCTTTGCAGTTTCCGTGATTTGGCTCCATTTATTAATTTTATCATTTTTTTCATCAGATACCACCCATATTGAAATTAAATAAAAGCATGCATTTTGTGCATAAGATTGGTGTGCAAACGGGAGCTCAGGTAGGTCAAATAACATGCAAAGAAGTGTTGGGATAATACAACATCAGCATTTGGATGGCATTCTGCACTCATTTGAAATTGACCTATGACTTCCTATGACATAAAATTAATCTAAATTTAAATGATTTAGATGTCGCTGTTGTGGTTCGTGGTCATAGCAGCACCAACTACTGCAGTAAATGTGGTGAATTCAAATGACTTTGACATAGTCCTTTTATGTTTTCCCATTTTAAATGCCTATTGCCCGCCATGCACAGTTGCCCTGAAGCCACTGGGGGTGGCTCTGGGGCTTGGGCCTGTCATCACTGCTTGCAGCTATAGTTATTTTGTTTTTTTTTGCTCTTCTGATGGTTTTCAGTTTTCTTTTTCTGCAAATTGTATTGTTGTATGGTGTATAGCAATATGACCCAGCACCCAAAATACTGTCAAAACACTCCAACGCGAACTCCATTCTACAAAAATCTTGAAAAACTGATATACGACCCTGCCAAATCACAGAGATGCCAATTCAGGACTAATATTATCTCCGGACCTCAGTGTTTGGCGAAATAATGTAGGTCATTTGTGGGGGAATTTTTACTTTACAAATTATAGACATGGCCGATTCGCACAGGATTAAGATCACAGACAGCCGCCGTGATTATTACAAATGACTAGAGGTCCCTAGATAATACTAATCCTGTGTGAACAGGGCTTAAGAAAGTTTTAATCGGACTGCTGTAATTACTATATATTTGAATAAGATCAATTAGGCTGTTATTTGTTGTGCTGTCAGCTGTGACCCTCATGATTCTTTTGCCAAATCCATGTTTACTTCCTGGCTTAAGAAAGAAACTTGACTGCAAGTCAAGTGTTAGGAGTAAAGTGAATCATTTAAAACAAATAGTTCAACCAAACTATTTGTTCATCATTTTACTATACTACTAATAATCTGGCCAATATTTAAATGAACAGTGTAGAGCCATCACTGCATGTTTAGACAGTTTTTGTTAGTATTGTCTTGTATTTTGTGGTAATGACTGATTTTTCAGCTACTTGCCAAATAATTAAATTAACATAATAATTTTATCTCAAATTACAGTTTCATATTATCTGAGAATAAAGCCAGTGATACAAGAGAAATGAAACTAGCATGTCATTGTAGTTAATTTGTGGTACAGATGAAAGGGTATGAAAATTTCATATCAGGGGTATAGTGACCCAAATTATCACGGTTATCAGTATTATCACGATATTGTTAAAATGTACTAGAAATGTTCAAAAAGTACTGGTACACACACTGAAATAATTTCACCAAGTTTTATGTCAAAAACCTATAAACAACAAATAAAATTAGCAGCACTATGCACTTTAACAATAAAATGTTAAAACTGCATAAACATTAAAATAATAACATTAAAAACTATGGCCAGATTTTAAATGAACAAAGTATTGGTTGGGTGACTTACAACATAACTGTTCTCTACTAAAATGTATTACATGCTCAAATAAAGTTTGACAAAAAAAAAACTGCTTTACAAAATGATAAACCTCTCCTTTAGATCATTTTTCTGAAAAGGATATGAAAGATAGCTCCATAATCAATTCTACATAGACTATCTTTTCAGACATTAGCTTGTTTTCCATCTACTGGTTAAAATCAACAACAAAAATTTGGTCTGCTTTTTGCATTGTTCTGCAGGCTGAATGAAAATGTAAATCCACTGTCTGATAGGAGGTGGCGCTTATGGAACAGCAAAAATAGAGATATTTCCTCAGTAACCTCTGTAAACAAAGTAGCTATAAACACTACTTTATTAGGCATTACAAGGAGGGAAGATGAAAAGCAAATGCCATTTAAATCTTTTCTGAAGACAGTCGGTTCCCCTGTAGAGATACATTTATTCAAAAATTCTTTCATATAATTTCTCCCAGCACTCTGCCTTCCGTCATGTTTTCACACTAAATAAAACCAACACTGCATGCTTTTAACTTTACCCCGAGTATTTACCGTGAGTTTTTCAAATTGCGATAACCAAATACAGTTTAAATGATGATTAAAATATGAAACAATAAGTGTCTGGAGTTTTTTTTATCATGGTTTGTCAAATAGGTAACCATTTTATCCCTAATCTGTGGCTTTGACCAAATATAAAACGGGTTATTATACAGAACGTTGTGTAATTGGTGCGATGTCAGCTCTATTTTTAAGCTATAATCTGATCTTTTTTTTTCTTTTTTTTTTCAGGTCTGATCTTTGTGGTTGACAGCAATGACCGAGAGCGTGTGAATGAAGCACGAGAGGAGCTGATGAGAATGTTGGCTGAGGATGAGCTCAGGGAAGCAGTCCTGCTAGTGTTTGCCAACAAACAGGTGCTAACAGCTTTTAATTGATTACGTGCAGTTCTTTCCAATTGCATGTTTTTACGTATTTGACAATGTCTTTGTCCAACAGGACTTACCGAATGCCATGAATGCTGCAGAAATCACAGATAAGCTGGGGCTGCATTCGCTTCGGCACAGGAACTGGTACATTCAGGCCACGTGCGCCACAAGCGGTGATGGGCTCTATGAAGGACTCGATTGGCTGTCCAACCAACTGAAAAACCACAAATAATGACTTCACTGTACTGCTCTTCCTTAGTTTGATATTCTCAACACTTGCTTTACTCTTGTTTTTAAACAAACGGTGCTGGAAGCTGCGCTCATTTCAAACCTGATTAATGTGGAAGAATAGGTGGTCCCTACAGCAGGAAAGTGTTACTCACTTAATGTAAATATTTTTATTTTTATTTTTTTTGTGAGGCAGCTTTTTGAGCACCATTATGCAAAATACATTTAGTCCTTTGTTTATTCCTCCCCTTCCCTCTCCTCCCCATTTTGTTCTGAGTCATTGGAAAGAGTTTTAAGAACGTTAGTCCTGTAAACTCTGTCAGGTCTCATTTGAATCTTGCACATGTATTATTTTATTGTGCTTATAATAAGACTCTTTTAGATGTACTGTAAACAAAGCTGTTTTGTTAGTCTTGAACAGAGTACAGGAAATCAAACCTTATGGACACTACCTGAACATATTATGGTTCAATTTTGAGGAAGAGAAACCAAAATGATTGCACGGTCTTCTCAGCCAAGGCTGACGAAACCTCTAAGCTTTACTGTCATGATACTTTAGGAGCCACAGAGGAGTGATGCCTTTAAGTAATAAGTTAGATACACAACGATTCTCATATGAACTTTTTTTCTTTTTTTTTAATAATCATTCCTAATACACAATTTTTTGTGAATATGTATGAGAAAAGTTGGTGCGGCTCAGGTTAACATAAGTTTTGAACAGTAATGATAATTTTCAAGGGGATTGGGGGTTGTTCCATGAAAATATGACAATATAAAAAAAAAAAAATTGTCCTACAATAATAGGCTTCATTTTCTTTATGCAAAATATTACATGTAATTATTTTGGGGGGTGGGGTGAAATGTCCCTTGGGCATGTTTTTTGAGATTCACTTGGTGAGATAAACTGAAACATTAATTAAATGAAATTTCATGTTTTGACACTGTTTAAGTGTTACTTTCAACTTTGTGTTCTGGATTTAGGAATAAACAACCCCAATCTCATCTAAGCACATGATAACTTGAAATCAGTAGTGCATTTTTTGGATTTAAGACATAAAACAACTATAAGAATGTTGGCATGTTAATATCAATGACAATTGTTTAAGCTTTCTGTCTTGCTTGTAGAAGTCATTTTCCCCCAGAGAAGCCCTGAGACACCTGTTTGAGATTAACAATCTACATGACCACTCACATGGTCACTGTTAATGCATTGTTAGAGCTGATGGTTTAAAAGACAATTTATTATTTCTTTTATTCTCTCTTTCTCTTCCCAATTAAACTCTGATTTGGTAGACACTGATTACTTGGGGTCGGAACTATGTGAATATCTTAGCAAAACATTGTATAGTGACTCCTAACCATGTCTTTTTTATTGTTTTTCATTTTGACAGAAATGCACTGTAATTAAAGATATTAGTATAACGACTTTTACCTGTGTGCTCTTGTTACTCTGCTGCTCTGAAAAAAATTCTTGACTGCCATGGCATCAGTAATTCATTGAACAAAATTGCTCCTAACTAAAAAAAAAATTACATACATTTTGATGATCCACATGGCAGTTAAACATCAGAATTTACATAAGTTTAATTTTAATAAATGAGATGTTAATCCTCAACTCTAAAACTTTATATTAGAGTTGAAATTTCTGTTTTAGGGTTTACCAAAGGAAAGTTGAAAGTACCTCCAAAAACCTAATAACCCTCTACAGCACAGCGTTGCCCTCAGGCAATGGAAAGTTTTCTTAAGCCCTGGGTTTAGTACATTTTTCTTTTAATGATTATAACCAATTAGAAATGTCGAGAAAGTACCAAAGAACAGTCCAGTAAGGTGTGGGAGTCACTATCAAGCACCATTTGAAGGTGGGACGTCCTGTTCTGACACAAGTTCACAGGAGCACATGGTGTGAGAAGGCAAGATTATTTGCTTTAGTAATCTTATTTAAAATGACATGAACTGTACATAAAAAATATGTGTGTATGAAGGTGTAGAGAAGCCTTTTGTCAGGTTTTATGAAGTTTTTTTTATTTTGCATGTTCAGAAATTCAGTCTTTCTTTTCATTCCCTCAGGGCAACGTTGTGCGATAAGGGGTACTTTTTGAGGATGTTTTGGACAATACCTCACATTGACAATGTGTTATAAGAAGGGAAGATGCAGGGTTCCTGGGTGTGCAGGAACACCCAAAGTGATGTGCAAAAATTATAACATACTATTTCACAGCAGAGAAGAACTGCTTTTTGAAGTTTCGTACGGAGTGAAATCTTATTACATGAAGTACATTATATGACATGGCACACTACATGATAACCTATGCATGGATCAAATTAAATATATCAATGTCTTTCAAGTGTTTTCCCCTTTTTACTTAATGATTTCTTGACATTTTTTTAAAAGAAATTGTGATTTTGTATTGCTCTCTGAGCATTGTCTTGTGATAATTGCCTCTGATTCTATACCATTATTGCACAACGTTGCCCTGAGGCAACAAAAAAATATTTTGGAGTGGGTTTTTTTATTTTTATTTTTCAATTAAATGTTCCCAAATGAACCAAAAAATTATGTGGAATATTTTTTTTCATGTGCCATCAATGTGTGCAGTAGAGGAATAACTTGTTTAATAACTTGTCATCAAAAATTGTAGTTAGTAATGTAATCCATTACATTACACATTTAAAGTTATATAATCTGACTACTTTTTGATTACTTTTGACCAAACTCATTTATCACATTGATTTGAGTAGTTTAATATTGTACCATATTGATACTGTATAAGAAACAAAGAAAAATGCAGGGGGTAGACCTGGAAGACCTTTTGAATGGATATAAGCAGCAGGCTTTTTAGAAAAGAAAATTTAAAAGATAAAGTAGAATCAATGAATTATGAGTAATTTACTGCCATTGGGAGAATAACATGTAATCATGTAATCAAAAAAGTAACTGTAGTCTGATTAACAGTAAAATATAATATAATTACAAGTACTTAATTTTTGGAATCTGATTACATAATCCAGATTACATGTAATCAGTTACTACCACTGCATCTGGCAAACCATCACTATTGTTATTGCTCATACTTATTATTATTAGTGGTGCTTGCCAAAGGCAAAGCATCACTATGGTTTTTGCTCATACTTATTATTAGTGGTGCTTGCCTCTGGCAAAGCATCCCTATATCACTCTAAAAAAATGCTGGGTTAAAACAACCCAACTTGGTTTATTTTGGCAACCCAACGCTGGGTCAAATCTTTGACCCAACTTGTTGGGTTGTTTTATTTAACTCCATTATTGATTAAAATGACTACATTGCTGGGAGTTTGTAGACAACAGTCTACAAAAACTCCCACATCGGGAAATGGATGTCTAAAACATAAAAAAGTTTAAAGCACGTGTCCACAGCACCAAGGAGTGTGTTTTGATGCAGTGCCTGTTTGTTACAACAACAAAGGCTTGATGGCACTGACTGTCATCCCCAAGACCAAGAACAAAGGGGAAGGGTTTAGTGAGCTCTGCCTCCTTCAAATATTCAACCATGTTGGTCCCAACCTGTTAAAAACATACAACTCACTATACTTCACTATATCAAAATCCCGCATTATTAAACAAAATCAATCATTAATATTTTATATATCGTGCAGTTGACTCAAATTACATTCTACAGTAATTTGCATAATTTGTCATTCAGTCTTTATAGGGTGCTTCTCAAATGGAAGGTTGATTCCTAGTAAGGCTGAGTCTGTCCAAGTCCAGTCCTTCTGAGGCTTCTAGGCTATAGAGTCCTGCTCAGTATTAAATGCTAGACATCTAGTTAGTGCACATATATATATATGACGATATACTGCAATATAAACATGTACGATTATCATACCGTGTACATTTGCTTATCTACGGTATTGAGAGAAAATAACAGACACAGAATCTCACCTGCGCCTAGGCAACAACTTTCCACCTAACTGTTCTCTTGCTCCACCCACACATACAGGGGAGACAACATCAGAGACAGAGGCCGTTATCTCTAATCTCTATCCCACATCAAAATATGAGTTAAAATTGGCACTAGTATGGGAATACTTTTTATATAGAAAAGACGGATGCTTATTTGTCCTTGAAGGTAGACACAGTTTGCAAAAACTGTGGTCGGAAAGCGGCTGCAAAACAAGGAAACGCATCGAACATGTTTACCTATTCAGAACATCATCATCCCGTGCAGATACAGCTACAGTGGCATGAAAAAGTATCTGTACCCCTTGCAGAATCTGTGAAAATGAGAATTATTTTAATAAAATAAGAGGGATAATAAAAAATGCATGTTATTTTTTGTTTAGTACTGTCCTGAGTAAGATATTTTACATAAAAGATGTTTGCATTTAGTTTACAAGACAAAACAATAGCTGAATTTATTAAAATAACCCCATTCATAAGTATGTGAACCATTGATTCTCAATACTGTGTGTGGTTACCTGATGATCCACGACTGTTTTTTTGTTTTGTGATGGTTGTTCATGAGTCTCTTGTTTGTCCTGAGCAGTTAAACTGAGCTCTGTTCTTCAGAAAAATCCTCCAGCTCCTGCAGATTCATCAGTTTTCAAGCATTTTTGCATATTTGAACCCTTTCCAGCAGTGACTGTAGGATTTTGAGATCTGTGTTTACATACTGAGGACAACTGAGGGACTCAAACACAACTATTAAAAAAGGTTCAAACATTCACTGATGCTCCAGAAGGAAACACGATGCATTAAGAGTCGGGGTGTGAAAACTTTTGAACAGGATGAAGATGTCACAATTTTTCTTATTTTGTTTAAATATCATTGTTTTTCATTTAGTACTGCCCTTCGGAACCAACAGAAGATAATTGCATGTTTCCCGGCAGAAAAATTAAGTACAATTTTAACTTGATATTTGAATTCAAAAGTTTTCACCCCTCGGCTCTTGATGCATCGTGTTTCCTTCTGGAGCATCAGTGAATGTTTGAACCTTTTTTAATAGTTGAGTTTGAGTCCCTCAATTGTCCTCAGTGTGAAAAGATGAATCTCAAAATCATACAGCCACTGCTGGAAAGGGTTAAAATATGCAAAAATGCTTGAAAACTGATGAATCTGCAGGACCTGGAGGAATTTTCTGAAGAACAGAGCTCAGTTTATCAGGTAACCACACACAGTATTGAGAATCAATGGTTCACATACTTATGAATGGAGTTATTTTAATAAATTCAGCTATTGTTTTGTCTTGTGAACTAAATGCAAACATCTTTTATGTAAAATATCTTACTCAGGACAGTACTAAACAAAAAATAACATGCATTTTTTATTATCCCTCTTATTTTATTAAAATAATTCTAATTTTCACAGATTCTGCAAGGGGTTCAGATACTTTTTCATGCCACTGTATGTCCCATTTATAATTTAAGGTTAATGCATTATGATTTCTGTGACGCGGAGTGAAGCACAGAATCCAGTCATGACAATGAATTTACAGTAGCTAGCTACTCTGCAGATGTCACATAAAATGTGCGATTTGATGGATTGATGAATAAATAAAAAACAAAGCTGTAAAATAATGACAAAAGCACTGCTATATAAATATATAGGCTAATCTGTTTGTTTTGCATGTCTCTCTGTGAATGAGCGGCATTGTCATGTACTACATACACAAGTATGCGCCAGTGTGGCTTAAAGTGCCAGTTTTAACAGTGCCTGCTGTCTCACTATCTGAGGACATGAACACAAACAATGAGAGCCTCACTGAGAGAACAATTAATAAACATTTCATCATTTTATTTGAGAAAACCACTGTCAAAAACAAATACATTGACACTCAAAGCTCTTCAATACAACCCGTCCAAAAAAAATTCTGCTTTTTAACTCAACGAAATTTACAGAAATTTATAATGTAGCCTACTATATAATTTTTTCCCTCATTTTAATTTAGTAAATCTCTGTTGTGCAGCCCTTTGCGAAAACATTAAAGAATAAAGGTTTTAAAACATCAATTGTTAAATTTGTATGCATTTTCATTACCACCATTTTTGATAGTATATTTGTATTAAATCATAAAAGTACAGAATCCAGAAAAATTAAGTCAAACCAGAATGTATGAATTTGTATGAATTATTAATGATAAATATAAGTTATTAAACAAACAAATAATCAATGGTAAAATTTTCTTGTTTTTGATTAATGAAATTTGAATAAACACATGCTTTCAAACATTTGTTCAACCCCCCCATGATTGTTTGATACCGTATACAGTGAAACCGTATAACCGTGGTATTTTCTGAGACGATTATCATACCGTGAAAATCTCATACCGTTACCCTACCTAGGACTAGTTTGCAAAAGTAGGTTTTTAACATATTTGTGAATAATTCATGAACGATTTGATTGACAGCAATGGTTCTTGAGGCAAAGTTGTGCATTATGAGGAGATCTATCAAATGATATGCATATTGTGTGGATATGTGCAACGCCACGTGATTACCGAGCCATAAAACTCGTTAGCGCCAACTAGTGGCCGATTTCTTTCAAAATTCTTACAGACCTTAAGGGCCATGAGTCGAACGTGCCCACAGAGTTTCGTTCCGATTGACTTTCGTAAACCCCGTCAAATAGGTGCTTAAATTTGTTTGGCCAATGGCCGCCATGTTTTTTGAGATATGCAAATGTCCTCATAGAGTAGACACTTGTGCCCCTTCAGACAAAGACACTGCATACCAATTTTCAAGTCGATCGGACCAACGGTTGCCTAGTTATAGCCATTTATGTGTTTTTTTCTATCTTATAGCGCCTCCAAGTGGCAGAGATGCGCAATTTTTTTTATTTGACCAAAGATTGAGCTTATACTTGGTGAAGATATCTCATTCCGTTCAAAAGTTATAGCTAAAATATCATTTGGCTAATGTTAGCATAGACGCTTTTTGGCTTACAGTATCGCGCAAAAATCGAAATTTCAACTTTTTTTGATAATTATTGATATTCAGTGTCAAGAGAATATTTCTGCATTGGTTTGGTTCTGATCGCGTGAAAAACCTAGGACTAGTTCGCAAAAGAAGGTTTGGGATATAGGTCAATTTTACGGAAAAACGGTGCGTCATAGAGTAAAAAAAGGCGCAGAGCAATTTTGTTCCTACTAACCCAAGGATAGCAACAATGTAATGTTTTTGAGTCTACGTCAAGCGGTTTACGAGCTATGGCCAAAAATGTCTGAAAATTGTTTTTTTGCGCTGTAGCGCCCCCGTTAGGCCGATTGGGCCGGTTCTTTGCCAGGATGTCCCCTCAGGGAGCTCTACATTCTGACCAAGATTCAAGTCTCTAGGCCTTACGGTTTGGTCTGCACGATCAGTTTTAGCAGAGAAAAATAATAATAGTAAAAAAAATCCTTACAATTACAATAGGGTTTCAGCACTGCGTGCTTGAACCCCTAATAATAATAAAAATCCTAACAATTACAATAGGGTTTCAGCACTGAGTGCTTGAACCCCTAATAATAATAAAAATCCTAACAATTACAATAGGGTTTCAGCACTGCGTGCTTGAACCCCTAATTAATGTTTCATGCCTTGATTTGGTAACAATAAAAATGTAAATACACAAGAAAAAAAAAATTTAAGTTGTTTTATGCATTCAAATAATTAGACATGCTAAAACAGAATTTGGTAACAATAAAAAAATATGGTGAGAAAAAATAAAACATTTCATAGGGCCCTAATCATGCAATTTTTGTTAAAATTTTTTAAATTGATTTGAAAATGTATAAGTTTCATGATTTTAATTAATTAGACTTGCTTTATGATTAAGAAACTTTAATTTAACTATTAAAAAGGAGCGGAGTAAAATTAAAATGAAAAAAAAAAAAAAAAAAANNNAAAAAAAAAAAAAAAAACAGAATCCAGAAAAATTAAATAACGGAATTTGGAAATAAAATGGAATTTAGGAAAAAACATATTTCATAGGGCCCTATTAGTGTGGTAATTTCAACATTTACTATTACTTTAATTGTTATTATACTTGTATTACTACTACTACTACTATTAGTATTGTTTAGTACTGTTTTTTTTTTTTTGTAAATAAAGCAC
>RJVU01069169.1:127262-140002 GCA_003731715.1 Anabarilius grahami
TTTTTTTTTTTTTTTTCAGTATCCATTTTAAAAACAATCGGTTAATTTATTGGTATCGGCCAGTGTGGTCCAACCTAGCCATCGGTATCGGCAAAATCCAATATCGGTCGACCTCTAGTTCAAATACTTGCCACTTGCCACTGTATATAGCTTTTGGAGTTCTTTTCTGATTCTAAGCAGTGACAAATAAATAATTTAATACTGAGATGACAGTGACTTTATAAACACTTGATATGTTTAGCCCTTTTAATTTGCTCTTAGTATGGATTGCACGTGATGTGTGCAATACAAAATTACTTACATGCTTGAATTCAATGAAAGACTTGATATTTTCTTCCAAGCTTGGTTTGAACATTTTCATCCCTTTTTTGTAGACAGGGGTGGGCAGTATTACAGGAAGCAGCCTGAGTGCAACGTCACTTTGGACTTCTGTGCAGATTAATATTTTGTATCAATTATTTTGTCATCATTATTCTAAGGAATAACTATAAATTCTTGCATTCACAACTATACCTGGAGACAAATTGTCTAAATTGTGGAGAAGCTCCTGCGCATTTTTCTCCTGGCTGGCAAAGCAAAGGATTTTGTCTTTGAAACTCATTTTCCAAGTTTGGAAAAGTCTCTCTGCGTGGTCGGGGAATAATACAGAGAAGTCTTGTGAAATCTGAAAATGAGAAATCAACAGTGCATTAACTTATTTAAAAAAATTAAAAGGCAATGCTCTGTCTTCAGCCTTCCAGAGTTCCAGAGCAGTACAGGCAAACTAATTTCCCTATTTAAAAATATATTCCTACAAGACACATGTTCGTTTTTTTTTGCCACATCGCCCATCCTGATGACCATCAAAAGGAATTCTGACTTTCTGGAAAAAGATGCACAGATTTGGACCTACCATGCCTGGAGTATCAAGGAGTCGAGGGAATTCACAAGTTATTTCCTCGATAGATTTTGTCCCGTTAGCTCTTATCCACTGAGTCCTGTGGATGGCTGTTTCTTTCATGTAATCTGCAACTTGGTTAGCTGGCCACATATTATTTTTAAGCCATTCTGCAAGTTGTACTGCTCTGTCAGGTGAAATACTTGGCTCTGCAAGTAAATATAATTTTAACAACAACAAAATTAAGGATATTTGCCAAAATAATAAACACTTGCTTTTAGTAAAAGATAACAAATTGTAACTTTTACCTGGTATAACCAAGGTGCTGCTTATGGCTTGAGAATCCTCTTTCTCACGGCTTGTGCAGTTTTCACGATGGGTTCTCTTCCTGACATTTCGCAAGCGTTCCTCTAGGAATCCAGTAGCTGAACGATGGCTTCGTCCAGGGCTGAACCATGCTTCCTAAAAACACAAAAGTAGTTTTTATTCTCATTTATTTGGTTCCACAGTTATTGCTGATTTTTATTTTATTTAAACTGTTTTTTTCTTCTTTATTATTTTACATGATGGTTTATGCCGTTCATGCCTCCAAACATTCTTATTTGTTTTGATAATAAACGTTCTGCTTTTCATAATTATTTGTTCTTCATTCATTACTGATTTTTAGTTTTGTACCTATACCTATTTAAACTTTGTGTTATTTGAGTTACTATAAAAGTTATTTGTTCTTTTATATTAGGCATATATACGGAAGAGGATTAGGGCCAAGCAATAATAAAAAAAAATAAAACCATCTCGAGATTAAAGTTGTTAAATTTTGAGAAAAAACTTGTTAAATTTCGAGAAAAAAGTCGAGATAAAATGTTGAGAATAAACTCATTAAAATACGAGAAAAAACTTGTTAAATTTCAAGAAAAAAGTCGAGATAAAATGTTGAGAATAAAGTCATTAAATTACGAGAATAAACTCGTTAAATTACGAGAAAAAAGTCGTTAAATTACGAGAACAAACTCGTTAAATTTCGAGAAAACAGTCGAGATAAAATGTTGAGAATAAAGTCATTAAATTACGAGAATAAAGTCATTAAATTACGAGAAAAAAGTCGTTAAATTACGAGAATAAATTCGTTAATTTAATGAGTTTATTCTCAACATTTTATCTCGACTTTTTTCTCGAAATTTTACGACATTTCTCTCGTAATTTAATGACTTTATTCTCGTAATTTAATGACTTTATTCTCAACATTTATCTCGACTTTTTTCTCGAAATTTAACGAGTTTGTTCTCGTAATTTAATTACTTTATTCTCGTAATTTAATGACTTTATTCTCGTAATTTAATGACTTTATTCTCGTAATTTAATGACTTTATTCTCAACATTTTATCTCGACTTTTTTCTCGAAATTTAACGAGTTTGTTCTCGTAATTTAACGACTTTTTTCTCGTAATTTAACGAGTTTATTCTCACCATTTTATCTCGACTTTTTTCTCGAAATTTAACAAGTTTTTTCTCGTAATTTAACGAGTTTATTCTCAACATTTTATCTCGACTTTTTTCTCGTAATTTAACGAGTTTAATCTCGAGATGGTTTTATTTTTTTATTATTGCTTGGCCCTAATCCTCTTCCGTACATATAGCATGGTGTATTTTTATTCGTTTTGTTAATAAAAGTTCTATGTTCTACGTTGTATTTTGTTGTTGCTTGAATTGAATTAAAGCAGTTGATGCCGAATAGCCGCTAAAAGTGAAAGTAAAATGTGCACGGTGCTTTTACAAGCCATTTAAGCAGAGGAAAGTGAGGGAAAGAGGAAAAACTCAAACTAAGATTCATACGACCCCCCACCACGGTGATATCGGTATTACTGCTGTTGTTAAGCGTCGATTAACCGGTGGAAAAATTTCCTCACCGTCACAACCCTAGTTTGTATCCTGTAGGAATTTGACCGAAAGTAAATACTTTATTTGGAAAGACACATATAATGAAAAACACATTCTATGGAGCCCCTAAAGGGACATGGTGATGAAAAAAAATTAGATAGGAGGATAAATATTTTTTCAAAGTTTTTTGCATTTGCTCACAAATGTTTTATAAATGAAAGCTAAAGCATTAAAATACATTCTGTTCTCATCTAATTTTTTCCATCACCATGTCCTTTTAGTTGCTCTATAGAATGCGCTACTCATTTTCTTCACTTTCCGAATAAGGTTTTCAGCTTCAAGCAAATCCATAGTATCCTGTGAATGTAACAAGACCATAAACCAATTTGTTCCTTTTAAAATGAAAAGCTTTAGAAATGAGGCAATAAGAAAGTTGTACTCACATAGCCTTTACCCTGGGAGTCCTTCAGACAGGGATATTGCTCAACCAGAGAAACAGCCAAACACATCTTTTGCTCAGAAAACATTGTTAAACACAAATACGGTGAATTAAAGATAGCCTTCTCAGGAAAAAAAAGATTGCATCTCCAAAAAGTCTGTACAGGTGTGTAAACGGTCCAAAAAAAAAAATTGTCCTTGGAATTTCAAGTTGAAAAAGGGGACATTTAAAACAGCCGGTAGCGCATGGACACATAGTGGTTGCTGTCTCCTTCCTTGTATGACCTCACTACATGGAGAGGATGGTAATCATCAATGGAGTCAACATCAATAGAGTCAATGACAGTAGTGGGAATTACGCAGCATGCAAAATAGTGCCTTTCAAATCCTACTGTGTCCCATTTCCTTACAATGAACTTGATGACAGACTCAAAAACCACAATCTTCTGAATTGTTCCAAACTGAGGTTCACCATTTGGAGAATGAGACACAAGGAGGGTCATTCCTGGATGGTATTCTGTCCCTTTCCACTTCACCCAAGAGGGTATGTACACTTCAGTCAACGATGGAGTATGTTCACATCTGTGGCAGACTTGATCAAATCCCTCAATGGAAGCAAGTGGAGTAGTGCAACCAGGACCAAGTTCTTTGTGATGTGTAAATAGGTGATCAGACAAAAGAATGTAACATAAAAACATTTGATGCCTGAAGGCCAATTTTTTGCAAATGTTTCTGAAGTTACATGTGACATGGGCAAGCCTTTTAAAAAAACCATGCTTGGCCTCAAAGCGCATGGACCAGTAGTACATCAGAGGGCCCAGTCTCCTTATGGCACCTGGATAATGCAGCATGAAATTATATTTTGGTTTTTAGATGTCTATCAGGGAAGAGTTCCAGGAAAAGGCTGTGATGCTCATGAAGAAGATGTCTGAGAAATAATACTGCATCTTCTGTTAAGGATGGAGAAAAAATATATTCCATACAGGTCAACAAAAGCAGCAAGAGCTCCCAGCATTTGTTTCCCTCTGGAATTAGATCTCCTATCATCAAAGGAAGAAGCCTTAACAAGCACCACATTTGTGCTGCTGTCTGCTTCATCGAACTGTCTGGTATTTTTATTTCTTGAGGTCGGATTGTGGATGGCTTGTTGGAAGAATCACAGAAGCCATAATCCTAGCTTGTAATTCGGTAATTAACCTGGTCTAAGGTTATTACCTTCTGAGAGATGAGAGAGCCTAATACCAATTTAACTTCATATGCACCTACTCCTTCAAGGATATCATGCATAATATCTGGTGCTACATTTTCTGTCACATGGAAGTATTTCAAGTTGTTCAAAATGCTGTCTTTTTAGGCCAGTTTCTATTGGATTACTTTGCACCAGATCTGAAAGATGGCCATCCTTATCCCTAAGCAGTGACGGATCTTCCATTGTTTGTGTTCTCATGACAAGTTTCTTCACATGGCACCAGCGACAAACACTATTTCCAGAGAAGCTCTCTGTATAGCCAAGGATTGAATTTAGCCCCAAATTATCCCCCAAATTTGGGCAAACCAAACCTTCAATGTGTCTTTGAAGTGAGTTGTGTCTACTTCCACACCATTTGTTTCCAAATCATTGATATAATCAACAACTGCCTTCAGGACAGCATCTATACCATACGTTTTGGCATCATCTGCCTTGTACACTGCCAAACGAAAGTGAGAATCAAGACTTGAAAGCCACTCTTAGGGAAGACATTTAAGAGTGAAATAGATGAATCCCAATTTGTGGATTGAGGTCTTAGAGCCTAGTGGATTAACCATTTGACAGTCATCATTATACAACAGAAGAGGAACAGAGGGCTCAGTGAGGAAAACAGAACTTGTTTTGAACACAGTGGTGTCATCCAGATTGTTTAAGTCACTTAGCTTTCTTTTCCACTCCATTATCTTCTCCATTGTCCCTGGACTCTCAAGAATGAGTTTCAGTAGTGAACGTAAAGGAATCCTTTGAAAAGTATCCTGCACTGCCACCTGTTTTACAGTCCCTGTCTGCGAGTCCCTCTGCTGGGTGTATGAGACACCAGGGAGAGGCTCCTCCACTGGCTGAACTAGGTACTCAGCTTGAACAAAGTATTTCATCTGCTTGTGTTCAGTATCCAAGCATTGAAAAGGTTTGGCTGCATTTGCAAATTGCTGATTCAGCTGTTGACCTTCAGGAGTCTCACTTTGGCCAATCCTTTGTAAGAATGACATTGTCTGTCTTTGTAAAGCACCAACAATATCAAAGACCAAACTAGATGTTTGCTGAACTACAAAGTTGACAGTAGATAGGGTCATAGATGATTTTGCCCTCAATTTTGATAAAAACAAGGCTACTCGATTTGTCACATGTTTGCCGGGAGCCAGAGCACCTGACATCAAAGCAAATTTAAAAGTGCTGGCTAATGCTAATCGTAAATACTCTAAAATTATTATTCACGTCAGCACAAATGATGTTCGACTTCGCCAGTCGGAGATCACTAAAATTAACATTAAAGAGGTGAACTTGCAAGTACAATGTCAGGAGAAGTAATTTGCTCTGGCCCCCTTCCTGTTCGTAGGAGTGATGAGATAGTTAGCAGATTATCATCACTCAATGGCTGGCTGTCTAAGTGGTGTCCGCAGAATAATATAGGTTACATAGACAATTGGAAAAGTTTTTGGGGCAGACCTGACCTGTTGAAAAGAGATGGTATTCATCCCTCTCGGGATGGTGCTGCTCTTCTCTCTAGTAATATGGCACATAGTCTTAGAGCTGAAACATGACAAACTGGGGCCCAGGACAGGAAACAGACAGACTGGCTAAACCGACCGTCTGCTAGCTGCCTCACGTTACAGAAGTCAGATAATTCCCAACACATAGAAACTCTCGCACCTAGATATTATCACATAGAGACTGTGTCTGTACCCCGAATTAGTAAAAACAAAAAACTTCCAAACCCATTTAATGGTAAAAATTTAATTGATGTTCAACAAATAAAAAATAGAGATAATAATGATAAACAAATGATAAAGCTTGGGTTGTTAAATATTAGATCATTTTCTTCAAAAGCACTTATTGTGAACGATATTATCACAGACAATAATCTAGATGTGCTGTGTTTGACAGAAACCTGGCTAAAACCGGACGATTACATTACTTTAAATGAGTCTAGCCCTCAAGGTTATGATTATCGACACAATCCTCGACAGAAAGGCAAAGGGGGAGGTGTTGCTGTAATTTATAGTAATATTTACAGTATCAGCCAGAAGTCTTTCAAATATAATTCCTTCGAAGTGATGGTGCTTTACGTAACATTATGTAAGTTGACATTTGTGCTGGCTACTGTATACAGGCCACCAGGACACCATACAGACTTTATCAAAGAAATTGAAATTTCAGAATCAGAATTAGTACTAGCTGCAGATAAAGTCCTTGTTGTTGGTGATTTTAATATCCATGTAGATAATAAAAAAGACTCATTGGGATTGGCATTTACAGACATTCTAAACTCTATTGGTGTTAGGCAACACGTGTCAGGACCCACTCATTGTCGTAATCATACTTTAGATCTAATATTGTCACATGGAATCGATATTGATGCCGTTGAAATTCTGCAGCAGAGTGACGACATCTCAGATCATTATCTAGTCTCGTGTATACTACATTTAGTTAAAGCGGCTAAACTGCCTCCCTGCCATAAATATGGTAGAACCATCACTTCTACCACTAAAGATCGCTTTATAAATAATCTTCCTGATCAGTTTCATCGCCTTAGCATACCAGACAGCTTAGAAGACCTCGATGTTGCAACAGAAACTATTGCCTCTGTCTTTTCCAGCACATTAGACTCAGTTGCTCCTTTGCGTTTAAAAAAGATTAAGGAAATTAATCCAACGCCATGGTACAATGAGCACACTCGGGCCCTAAAAACAGCAGCTAGAAAAATGGAGCGCAGCTGGAAGAAAACAAAACTAGAAGTATTTCGCATTTCGTGGAGAGAGAGAATGATTGAGTACAGAAAGGCCTTAAAAACTGCTAGATCTGCCTATTTTTCAAAACTTTTAGAAGAAAATAAACACAACCCTAGGTATTTATTGGATACAGTGGCTAAACTAACAAGAAATAAAGCTTCAACTTCTGATGTTTAAAAAGAGCACAGCAGTAATGACTTTATGAACTTCTTTACTTGCAAGATTGATAATATTAGAGAAAAAATTATAACCATGCAACCGTCTACTACAGTATTGTGTCAGACAGTGCATTGTAGTGTCCCTGAAGAAAAATTCAATTCATTTACTGCTTTAGGAGAGGAAGAATTGTCTAAACTTGTTAAATCATCAAAATCATCCACATGTATGTTAGACCCTATACCGACTAAGCTATTGAAAGAGATGCTTCCAGAGGTCATAGATCCTCTTCTTAATATTGTTAATTCATCTTTATCACTAGGATACGTACCAAAAACTTTTAAGCTGGCTGTTATTAAACCTCTTATTAAAAAACCACAACTTGATCCTAGAGAATTAGTCAATTACAGGCCGATTTCAAATCTCACTTTTCTGTCAAAAATACTAGAAAAGGCAGTTTCATCACAACTATGTTCCTTTTTAGAAAGAAATAGTATCTGTGAGGATTTCCAGTCAGGATTTAGACCGTACCATAGTACTGAGACTGCTCTCATTAGAGTTACTAATGATTTGCTCTTATCATCAGATCGTGGTTGTATCTCTCTATTAGTGTTACTGGATCTTAGTGCTGCATTTGACACTATTGATCACAATATTCTTCTAAATAGACTCGAAAACTATGTTGGCATTAGTGGAATTGCATTGGCATGGTTCAAATCATACTTATCTGACCGTTATCAGTTTGTAGTAGTAAACGATGAGATGTCATATCAATCACAAGTTAAATATGGAGTACCGCAAGGCTCAGTACTAGGACCGTTGCTTTTCACTCTGTACATGCTACCCTTGGGAGATATCATTAGGAAGCATGGCGTTAGTTTTCATTGTTACGCTGATGATACTCAGCTCTATATCTCTTCGCGCCCTGACGAAACTTACCAATTCGCTAAATTAACAGAATGTATAGCTGATATAAAAAACTGGATGACCAGTAATTTCCTACTACTAAATTCAGAAAAAACAGAGATTCTAATTTTTGGACCGAAAACTTCGGTAACACTTTACAATACGTGTACACTAATATGCATTAATTCATGCTTAACTAATGCACAGATAATCATGTTTTAATGTATGACTCATAAAGAACTAAACCATTAATTAATGATTACTGCATCAGCAACTAATAAAGTTTCTATATGATTAATAGATTAAGTAATATATGAATTGTTATTAATTAAATGTGTCATAATGTATTAATTCCTTAATAACATATTTTATTAACTAATAGTTTAAGTTAATGTGTTAATTACCACAATGGGTTGAAGCCATGCACTTCAACTTCCAGTTGTCTGCCTTAATTAATCATTAACTAATGATTTGAAAATGTATCATTATGTTATGACTTTACTTGTTGAGGCACATGACTATTAACTAATTGTTAAGTAATAAGTAATTAATGGGTTTTGACAGTTGCACATGAAGTGAGTGTAATGACAGAGAATGTGTTTGAAGGATGGGTAAATTGGGCTGCACACAAATATCAGCACACCAGAATCTGAACTACAGATTGATGTTGCACTGTGTTTACACTGGATGTGACAGATCATTGCAAGCTAATTTATCCTTAACAGAAGTGACGTTTTGTTGTGTTGTGTTCATTGTGTAGTATCACTATCACTGATTATAAAGGCGTTTTATTCTCTTTGTTCGGTCTTGACACAGTGTTATGAAATAGCAGTGCCCGGCCACATGTTCTCAGTGTTCCACCTTTGAATTCTAGACCTTAAGCGTAACCAGACACATTCCTGTGTCATGAACAACAAGGTTCTGAATGCAGAGGTTCATCTGGTACAGTGGAATCATGGTTGTAAATAGTTTGAAATTGAAATCCATGGCTTAGTGTAAATGTCAAAACCACAATGACATATTAATTTACAATTAGTGAATAGTCATGTGCCTCAACAAGTAAAGTCATAACATAATGATCCATTTGCAAATCATTAGTTAATGATTAGTTAAAGCAGACAACTGGACATGGTTTCAACCCATTGTGGTAATTAACACATTAACTTACACTATTAGTTAATAAAATATGTTATTTAGGAATTAATACATTATGACACATTTAATTAATAACAATTCATATATCACTTAATCTATTAATCATATAGAAACTTTATTAGTTGCTGATGCAGTAATCATTAATTAATGGTTTAGTTCTTCATGAGTCATACATTAACACATGATTATCTGTGCATTAGTTAAGCATGAATTAATGCATATTAGTGTACACGTATTGTAAAGTGTTGCCAAAACTTCTTCACGCAATAACCTAGAATACTGTCTAACACTTGATGGCTGCTCTGTTAAGTCTTCGTCGTCAGTTAGGAACCTGGGTGTGCTCTTTGATACCAATCTTTCATTTGAAGGCCATGTTACTAGCATCTGTAAAACTGCATTCTTCCATCTTAAAAATATATCTAAACTACGACATATGCTCTCAATGAAAAATGCAGAACAGCTAGTTCATGCGTTCATGACCTCAAGGCTAGATTACTGTAACGCTCTACTGGGTGGTTGTTCCTCCCGCTTGATAAATAAACTACAGCTCGTACAAAATGCAGCAGATAGAGTTCTTACTAGAACTAGGAAGTATGACCATATTAGCCCAGTTCTGTCATCACTGCATTGGCTTCCTGTTAAACATTGTATAGATTTTAAAATCTTGCTAATTACTTACAAAGCACTAAATGGTTTAGCTCCCCAGTACCTAAGCGAGCTCGTAATTCGTAACAAAGCACTGTTCGCCAGAGGAGAACTGGCCCCCTGACTAAGCCTGGTTTCTCCCAAGGTTTTTTTCCTCCATTTTAACACCTGTTTGCCACCTGTTTGCCACCTGATGTCACCTGATGGAGTTAGGGTTCCTTGCCGCTGTCGCCTTTGGCTTGCTTAGTTGGGGACACTTGACATTTGACTTGACATTTGATATTCAACAGTATTCTTGACATTTAATCAACAGTGCTTCTGATCTGCCTGCATTGACACTATTCTTTAAGAGCTGCTGTGCAGCCAAAATTATGTACCAGTTATCAATGTAAAGCTGCTTTGACACAATCTGCATTGTAAAAAGCGCTATATAAATAAAGGTGACTTGACTTGACTTGACTAGTGTTCTGCTGTAACTCATCCCATTCCATGTCATCAGCAGCATTTTCTTCAGCAGCATTATCTTTCTCCTCAAAAGGCTCACTCTGAGAAGCCAGAGGTCTGCTGTCAGACCTCAATGTCATTGTCTGAGGCAAGTGTGTTGACTGGCTGGATACTTCTGCCTCAGACACGGTGCTGAAGCAGATGCCTCTTAAATGATCTGCTGTAATTAAATGTCCTATGACACCCGGCTTGGCCACACTCAAAATAACTTGATGAACTATATACATTATGCATTCTTCTTAGATGCGAAAACAAAAAACGAACATTGGCCCCAACAGTCTTTTTGCACTTAAAGCAGATATATCCCATCTTAAATGTGCATTTCTTCACTCACAAGCAGCTCTCTTAGGTGCTTTTTAAATTTCAATCGCAGGCCTATTTTTGGTATCATAGCTTCTAGTGATTTTTCATCAAGCAGCAGGAGGGTTTCTTCATCAATTTGTTCATCTGTAAAGAGAAAGAGAAGAAAAAAGACAAGAAGAGAAGAACGTAAGAAAACTGTCTTACTCAGAACACACTAGGTTATAATGAACATATAGAGAGGTGTATTTTAATTTTACCTTTAAAGCTTGGTATCAGGACTTCCAAGTTCCATTCTTTAAGCTTCTCCTGTACAAAATTATCCATTATTCTGCACCCTGTCAGTGGGAGTATGAGCAAAGAAGAGGCAGAGTCTGTGAATTTTAAGTAGGCATCACATTTAAAAACATTTAAAATTAGACACAATGGTCTGTATATCAAAAAGAAAACCCCTGCACTAGGGAAACACCAATACGAATGTTTTGTCTGATACAGATTTTACTGTATAAAATCAGGTACTCTGTGTTCGGGCCGATTACCGAGCTCGGAGCCCTCTCCCCGGACAGCACGCCAAATACGTTTACCAATTAATATACCTGACTTATTTGTAAGTGTGAACTCGTGAAATGTTTGCTTTATGATGCGACACTCGCGTAATGTATCTCCATATTTACCTTAAACCAACTAAATATCTCATATACTGTAAGTAACAAATTTCAGTGGAAATGTTTACCAAAGGAGACGTTCGATTTATTCAAAAAGCATGATAAAGCTGTAACATAACAGACTAGCCTACAAAGCTTACGGAGTACTTGGTTTCGCGGTCGGTACTTTTGACAACGCGAAGATGGCGCCTGTGTGCTGGGCCTGCCGTCTGTCGCTCTTGTGGTTGCTTTTCTGGTTGTCTGCTCTATTTTTAAACTGTTACACGCTTTTAACCTACAACCGCCAAGCACTTTTGGATATCCGCAACTCGGTTGCGTCCTCATTTACAAACTCTTACACTTTAGATGTGGACTGCTCCTTTAACAAGACTGATGAGTCGTTCACATCGGCTGTCCCGGGACATATCCGCCGGTGGCCCCTCAGCATCCCGCGGAGAAAGCGTAGGAGGAAACGAGGAAACCGCGGAGGTTACATAGTGAAGCTAAAAGCTCACCTGCGGGCTGGTTTCCTCTCGGATCATTCCCACGAATCGCTTTACGGCGGTTCTGCTACCTGGCGCCCGCGGGACGTGGTATACCAGGTGGCTTCGTCATGTCCTCCCCGTGCACCCGAGCTAGTGTTAATTTCGTCACCTATTTTTAATTTAGTCTTAGTCTTAGTCTTGTGCCAAATGTCCTTGTTAGTTTTAGTCATATTTAGTCATTCACATATCTTTTTTGTTAGTCAAGTTTTAGTCGACTAAACGTCTCGTCATTTAAGTCTAGTTTTAGTCAAAAGAAAACTCAAGGTATCTTAGTCAAGTTTTAGTCGACTAAAAGTCTTTTACTTTTAGTCTAGTTTTAGTCAAAAAATTTTAGTCTTTTTTTTTTAAATAACACATTATTACTGTATTACTGATAAACATTTCAGTAAAAAAAGTGTTTCACATATCTGAAACATTGGTTAAATGTCATAATTACCTGACAAAATACACTTGTTGAAAGATTTTTGTTGAATGCAAATGTTAAACGTGTCTGGTTTTCAATTTCTGATTTAGGAGACACAATCACAAATGTATGGAAGCCCGTTTCCGCCACTAAAAAAAAAAAAAAAAAAAATTAATTGCGACTTTTTATCTCAGAATTGCGACTTAAAAAGTCAGAATTCTGAGATAAAAAGTCGCAATTGCGTGATAAAAAGTCAGAATTCTGAGATAAAAAGTCGCAATTGCGTGATAAAAAGTCAGAATTCTGAGATA
>RJVU01069169.1:142900-161901 GCA_003731715.1 Anabarilius grahami
GTGTAAACTCCCGCTCATATTTTACATCACTAGAAACTGACGACAAGAGATTCGAAGTTGAAAAACTTGAAATTTCTTTGTTTGAGTTGTCATCGCGCATAGGACGGAACAACCCCTTACCGGAGCCGTAACGAGCCGCACACGCATGCAGTGTAAACAAGGCTTCAACGAGGCTTAACTTGAGCAACAGCGCGAAGCCGCGAACTCGTTCTGAATATTTTAAAGGCGTAACAGCTGATGAAAAAGCAGAGACGATTGTAGACGAAAATGAAGAGATTTTATCTTAGTTTTTATTTTATACAAAACATTTTCGTCTCGTCTTTTTTCGTCAACAATAATGCATGTTAATTTAGTCTTAGTCAGCGTTTTTGGACAGTGGTGCAGTCTTGTCATCGTCTCGTCTTAGTCATGAAAAAAAAGGTCGTTGACGAACATATTTCGTATCGTCTCGTCTGACGAAATTAACACTAACCCGAGCCCTGTTTTCCGTTCCGGTCTCCTCCGTATCGGCCTCGGCTTCAGACGTCGGGGAGTGACACACAGAAATCTGCGCACGCTGGAAGGAGCGTCCTCATCTCCTGTTATCATCCCTCCACCGAAGATGGCATTATTAAATGCCCGTTCTCTGGTGAACAAGACCTTCTTACTAAATGATTTTTACTCAGCTCACAACTTGGATTTTATGTTCATCACGGAATCCTGGATAAAGGTTGGTGATCTAACTCCGTTTTTAACTCTCCGCGTCCGAGTGGACGCGGGGGTGGCATAGTAACTATTTTAAAGAACTCTCTCTCTGCACGCTGTCGATTGGTCCCTGGAACGGCCTTTTCCAGCTTTGAAGCTCAGTTTCTTCATTTGGACTGGAATGGTCCTGTATGTCTAGTGGTGATTTATCGTCCTCCGCATTCCACTAAGGATTTTATACAGCACTTCACTGAACTGATTGGCAATATTGCCACAAACTACGACCGCTTTCTATTGGTGGGCGACTTTAATATTCATGTCTGCTGTCCGTCTAACCCCTTATCACATGAGTTTCTTAATATTATCAATGCTTTTAATCTTTCTCAGTGGATCAGTGACTCTACACATATTTTGGGTCATACCTTGGATCTTGTACTATCATATGGGTTTGATGTGACTGATGTTGTGCTCTCTGATTTTCTGATTTCTGACCATAAGCCTATATTATTCACACTATCCCTTCCAGAGCTCTCTTATTCTTCTAGTACAACTGTAAGTCTTTCTCATTTCTACTCTCCTCAGTTTAGCACAAATTTCAACTGTTTTGCTGAATGTGGCTCACAATTTAACTTGGATCAACCATTATCTGACTTGGATGCTGATCAACACCTGAGCCTACTGAACTCTGCTTGGCTTAAGGCAGGAAATGCAACTGCCCCCCTTAAGCCTCACAAACAGAAAACTAAATCGGCACTGTGGCAAAACTCTGATACCCGTCTCTTAAGACAAAACTGCAGGAAGGCAGAACGTAAATGGAAACAAGACAGGTTGCATATTTCTCTTCAAATGTTCAGAGACTCTCTTACATCTTACCAGACTGCAGCTAAGTCTGCAAAAGCTGCATACTTCTCTAACCTAATTGAAACTAATCACTCTAAACCTAAGGTTTTGTTTTCAATTATTCAATCTGTTACCAATCCTTCTGTGAACACCCTGTCTGTTGCTTCTGATGCTCTCAGTGAAAACTTCTTGAGATACTTTAGTGACAAAATTACGAACTTAAGACTTGGTGTCTGTCCCACCTTAACGTTAGGCATTTCTCCAATCATGTCACCTGCCTCTGCATTTTTGGATGCTTTTGAACCCATCAATCTCCAGGAATTGAAGGAGGTGATTGACAATCTTAAACCCTCATTCTGTCCTAGTGATATTATTCACCCCAAATTTTTTAAATTAGTCATTGATTCGATTGGGCCTGGTCTGTTATCTCTTGTTAATAAGTGTCTCCAAACTGGCTCTGTTCCTGCTGACCTTAAAGTCGCTACAGTCACTCCTCTGCTCAAGAAGCCTTCACTGGACCCCACTGTCCTAAAACATTTTTGTCCAATTTCTGTTTTGCCTTTTATTTCAAAAGTCTTAGAGAAAATTGTGCTGAATCAACTTCAACACTTTATGACTAGTAATTCTATTTATGAGGTTTTTCAGTCTGGTTTTAAGTCTGCTCACAGCACCGAGTCCGCCCTTTTGAGAGTGTTAAATGACATCTACCTCTCCACTGACTCTGGGGACTCTGTGGTTCTTATTCTTTTAGATTTATCGGCTGCTTTTGATACCATAGACCACTCCTTACTATTATCTAGACTTGAGTCTTGGGTAGGTCTAAAAGCTAACGCTCTGAAATGGTTTCATTCATACCTATCTGACAGAACATTTTTAGTGAAACTGGGTAATTTTTCTTCTTCTCCTGCTCCTCTGACCTGTGGCCTTCCACAAGGCTCTATTTTAGCTCCGTCTCTATTCTCTCTGTACATGCTCCCTCTGGGCTCTATCCTACGAAAACATGGAGTGTCTTTTCATTTTTACGCGGATGACACTCAAATCTATCTTCCAGTCAAGAAAAACAATTCCACCGCGATCAGCTCTCTTCTCCAATGTTTAGAGGAGGTTAAATTATGGCTAGCCCAAAACTTCCTCTTCTTAAACGAGGACAAGACTGAGGTAATTGTATTTGGTCCCAATGAGAACTCTCAGTGTAAAAGCCCTGAGCTAGAAAGTTTATCCGCTTTTAGATCGTCACGGGTGCAGAACCTAGGTATTATTTTTGACCAGCATTTAAAATTTGACAGACATATCTCCTCTGTTATCAGATCCAGTTTTTATCAGCTTCGTTTACTGTCCAAAATTAAAAACTTTCTCACCCCGAAAACTCTCGAAATGGCTGTTCATGCATTTGTTACGTCACGTCTAGATTACTGTAATTCCTTATATTGCGGTATATCAAAATGTCAAATTGCACGACTTCAGCTAGTCCAAAATGCTGCTGCCAGACTTCTTTTAAAGTGTCGTAAACATGAACACATTACTCCTATTCTTAGATCCCTTCACTGGTTGCCGATTTCTCAGAGAATAGATTTTAAAATTCTCCTCTTCATTTATAAATCCCTACATGACAAAGCTCCTGTTTATTTATCTGAACTCCTTCACTCCTATACTCCATCCAGAAGCCTCCGTTCTTGTGATCAGGCTTTGTTGGTTGTTCCACGCGCTAGACTAAAGCGTAGAGGTGAGCGTGCTTTTGCGGTGGCAGGGCCACGACTTTGGAACACCTTCTAACGTTTTAACAACGTGGCCAAAAGGTTGCTACAACTATGTTGCGTTGTGAAGGTTGTTACAGCGTTGTCACAATATTGACATCTGACCACCGCTCAGTTCCATTGCTTAAGGTTGCGCTTAGGGTGTCTGGACAACCACTGAAAGATGTAATCTCATCACTGCCCTGAATATCAGAATTTTAAATTTCAACCGACCTAACGGCCATTCGAGCAACGAGAGGTGAGTAGGCCTATTGCTTTTAATTTACCTCCACTAAATAAGATACGTAAATATTCAAACACAACCTACAGTTTCCTTGTCAATGTGACATAAACACTATGTGAATTTTCTCTGTCTACAAACTGGATGGATAGAATATCTGATAGTTCATGTATGGAGTGTTAGTTTATGATCTTGTGTAAATTACTGTACCAGTGTAGCTATATTTCTTTTAGTATTCAGATATCCTTACCATTAGGAAAAGTGTTAAACATCTTTTGGTCAAGTAAACAACAAATATTTTAACTTCATGTCAAAAATATGCCATAGTGAAGCTATAATTGCATAAACGACGAGTGACTGACATTTCAGCACTCCTTGAACAGACAGCGACTTCAGCGCGTACATGTACACGTTGACGTTTTTCCCTTTTTTTTTTTATTTTTTTTTTTTTTACAAAAGACACATAGAAAAGACAAACGTTTGTAACCTCGCACATAGAAACCCTTTTAAGGGAAATATTGATTACCCTTTTCATTACAGAAGGCAGGCCAAGATTTGTCCTGGTGGTGACGATGGCCAGTGCTGGGCCTGTGTATCAGTTCACACTACACAGCAAAAACACCAGTGTTAAAGGGATAGTTCCCCAAAAATGAAAATCCTGTCATCATTTACTCACCCTCAAGTTGTTCTAAGCCTGCATAAAGTTTTTTCTTCTGATGAACATAAAGGAAGATATTTTGAAGGATGTTGGTAACCAAACAGTTTCTGGTCACCCTTCCAATCAATGGGGACCAGAAACTGTTTGGTTACCCACATTATTCAAAATTACTTTGGTTACTATTGAAGTCAATATGGACCAGAAACTGTTTGTTTACCCACATTCTTCAAAATATTTTCATTTATGTTCATCAGAAGAAATTAATGCAGGCAACATGAGGGTGAGTAAATGATGACAGAATTTTCATTTTTGGGTGAACTATCTCTTCACTCTAGAAAATGCTGGGTTAAAAACAGATATGAGAGTAAAGACAATAAATAATGTTACAAAAGATTTTTACTTTCCTCTAACTTTCTATTATAATAATGTAAATCAGGTTTGGGTGTGAAATCTTTGATCGTGTAAAGCAAATAAAGTAAATAAAGCAATTATTCTATTATTGTTTTCCTATTTCCTCAACAGGCTATTGGGTCTATTAAATTTAATGCAATTAAAATTAAATTACAACATTAATGTCTTATCTTTAAGAATGGAGAACAAAAGACAAGTTGCCAGGAGAGAATATATGAGATGCTGGAGGGCAGCCAAAAATATTCTTTTTTTTAATCGTCACCAAAATTTGGCTAAAAACAATATTTGCACTAGTACATTTCAAGACACATTACAACAGTTCATCCTCTGCAAGTTCAATTTCAGAGTGTAGCACAGCTAGAGAGAGTGAAAATATATCCTCAAATCAAGAGGACACTCTCAGCATTGATGAAAGCACTGAGTACTCTCCGGATTATGATACAAACCCTGATTTTGTCAGTCTCTGAAGAGGATGAGGAAATAAATTCTTTGAGAGAGGAAACACCAAATCCGACAAAGTGCTTTAGATGACCTTTTAAAAGTCTTCCATTCACATGGACATTACACATTGCCCGCTACAGTACGCACACTTCTGAAGACTGCAGGAGCAGTAGATATTCAGAATAAATCTGGAATGCAGTACATTCATCTATCATTGTCTGAAGAAATTGAAAAAGCATTGAAAAGATATCCTTCTGAGGTGACTTCTAGAATTGATTCTCTGGAGATTGCTTTCAATATTGATGGACTTCCACTATATCATTGTCACTGTGGCCAGTGTTGTGTTCCATTCATCTTAAACCAGTGATTGTATTTCCTGTAACACTGACATTGGGATCTCAAAAGCCCTTGGATCTTACATTTTTTGAGGATGCTGTTACAGAAATTAAACAATTACTAGAAAGTGGCCTTACATTTGATGGAAGGATAATTTGAGTCAAGCAAATGTGTATTGTATGTGATGCACCAGACAAAGCAGTGGTGAAAAAAAACCAAGCCATTTTCTGCATATTATGGTTGTGACAGGTGTGAACAAAAAAGGATTCTGGGAAAAAAGAATGACATATCAAGAAGTGGACAGGATTGAATTGAGAACAGATAATTCATTTAGAGCTCAAAATCAACCAGAACACCATAATGGAAGTACACCTTTGACCAAGTTACCAATTGATATCCTCCTGAGACCCAGAAAAAAAAAGTTTTTTGAATTTAGTATTTTCTCACGTCATTATATTGTTTACAGCATAAGAAACAAATGAAAAAATAACATTTTTGAAAAATTATATTTTATTCATGTGTTATGCTATGTCCTCTGTAGTGGACACCAGAACTAAGTTGTTTAAAAAAAAATGGCATGAAATGACATGTATAGATAAAAACTATGGGATTTTTTTCTTAATCACCAATCAATTTTTAGGCTTCAGGATTGTTTTTAACCAAACTATGTATAAAGATGATTCTCAACTATGTTATGAAAGATATAGTGGAATTAATTGATATACCATTTTACTTTATGCAATATGTGGGTAAAATGGCCATACATCAGTTTTCCCATTCAATACAATTAATCTATACACTGTATCTAATTTGCATATTAATGTGTTCTTGGAGCAACATGTAATGAAAAAAGAAGTGTAATAATTGGAGTAATAATTGGCAACATTTTCATAATAATATCTAATAATTAATAGGAATATTGATATAAAATTTCTTTCCCTATTCACTTGTTGTGTTTCCTAAAATGCCTGATAAACATGATTTAAGTCCTGGTGTCCTCTACAGAGGTCATGTATGTCATATTTTGATTTGAAACCCCATAACATTTTCCTGAGATGTTGATTTATAACAAACTATTTGAAAATTAATCCGATTTAAATGATAATTACAAAATATTATCATATTTCCATAAGAGTGCTATTTTAATTTTCAGTCATATTTAAAGACCAAGAAGTTGTTGTTGTCATGGCGAAACCTCTAAAAATTTGGTATCTCTGCAAAGCCCTGAATGTGCTCTTTACAAGACATCCAGACTTAAACCTGTGACATGTATGATGTCAGAGAAAAGCACTAAAATATAATGTCCACTACAGAGGACAAAAGACTATTTCTGGGTCCCAGGAGGATATGATTGGCCAATTTCCTATTTACTATATGCATCAGGCATGTTTTGGTGTTATGAAGAAATTGCTGACAATTTGGACAAGAGGGGAAAAAGGACGTAGTAGACAAACCATGATGTCCATCGGTCAGGTAGACATAGTGAGCACAAAGCTTCTTGATCTTCAGCGATGCATTCCTTCATGTTTTGCTAAAAAAACCATGAAGTCTGAGACACTTGGAAAGGTGGAAGGCGACAGAGCTCAGACAATTCCTGGTTTATACTGGAAAGCTGGTTTTACCAGGAGTTCTTCGGCAAGACTTGTATGAGCACTTCCTAACTTTAAGTGTTGCAATAAGCATCTTACTCTGCCTCTCCTTGGTCAGTCAACATGCGTTATACGCACACAAGTTGCTACAGTATTTTGTAGCTAAGGGCAGGGAGCTGTACGGACCATCATTCATGGTGTACAATGTGCAGTCAATGCTTCATCTTGCTTCTGATGCAACGACTTATGGCTTTCTGGATGAATGCAGTGCCTTCCCATTTGAGAATTACATGCAGCAGTTGAAGAGAATGGTGCGCTCAGGAAAGAGCCCTCTTGTACAGATTGTGAAGAGGATCAAAGAAATCCATGATGGCACAACTTCACAAAGTATTCAAAAAGGCAATGTCATTTCTTCAAAGCAGCCAGACAACTGCATTATTTTGGAGGATGGCAAATGTTGAGAGAATGAATACCTATGTTGAGTTTTTCTGCAACCAAATCCCCTCTTTATGGAGCCCTGTGAATCATCAGTAATTGGAGCATATGTCTAAACATAGTATAACTATAATAATATGGTTGGTTTCTAATAATATAGAAGGCTATATGCTTAATATGTAGCAGTGTTCGACACATTTTGTATCGGGGTCCCTGCTCCATGTCTCATTCATCTAAGGCAGGGATTCCCAACCACATTCCTGGAGGCCCCCCAACACTGCATGTTTTCCATGTCTCCTTAATAAAACACACCTAATTCAGATCATTAGCTCATTGGTAGAGACCAAGACAAGACCTGAAATGGAAGTGTCAGATAAAGGAGAGATACAAAATGTGCCGTGTTGGGGGGCCTCCAGGAACATGGTTGGGAAACACTGATCCTTGACCTGAAAAACTTTGATCTAACATCATAATGTTCTGTATATGTACAGTATATTCATGCAACACAGTGTTTCCCAACCACATTCCTGGAGGCCTACCAATACTGCACATTTTGCATGTCTCCTCAATTAAACACACCTGATTAGGGTTATCAGCTCATTAGTAGTGACTCAAAGATCTAAAATGGGTGTGTCAGACAAAGGAGACATGCAAAATGTGCAGTGTTTGTGGGCCTCCAGGAATGTGGTTGGGAACCACTGATGTAACAGATTGTATGTTTTCTTTCTTTCTTTCTTTCTCTCTCTCTCTGAGTCTGAGAGGGTTGGGTGTCCGAGGGTTCCCACGTGGAGAGGGCGACTTTTTGTTTTTTTCTATTACTTTTCTTTCGTTTTTCTACTAAAACTAAAATATTATTTTGTAAAGGAGATTATAGTTTATTTTTGATTTTGTTTTTGAGTGTATTTGTGTTTTGTTTGGGATCGGGATGGCGTCCCTCTCCATGAGGGTGACGCCACCTGTTTCCCTCCGTCATGGCGTCAGGTGTGGCGGTGGAGGATGTGTTGGTGGCGGTAGGAGAGGAGATCGGATACGAGAATATTACATCTGCGTCTCGTATGAATAAAGCGGTGGTGGTGTTTGTGAAGGAGGAGGTGCACGTAGGCCGTTTGATTACAAACGGGATTGTGGTAAGTGGAGAATTTATTATTGTTTCACCGCTTGTTGCTCCAACCACAAAAGTAACCGTGTCAAACGTGCCTCCATTCATTCTCAACGAGGAGATTGAGCGTGGACTTTCGCGCTACGGGAAATTCGCTAGTGCAATGAAAGCGCTTCCACTCGGCTGTAAGAATGAGTCGTTAAAACATGTAATGTCTTTCAGAAGACAAGTGTTCATGTTCCTGAACGAGCCGAGTATTGACGTGTCGTTTAGGGTGATGCATGAGGGGAAGGCTTACATGAATTATGCCAACACAGGGAGTATGAAGTGTTTTGTATGTGGGGATGTTAGCCATAAGCGATTAATGTGCCCACATAAGGTTGGTGTTAGCGGGGAGAACGCGTCAGAGAACGCCGGGCCGAGTGCCGCGGGCGTTGGGGAGAACGCGTCAGAGAACGCCGGGCCGAGCGCCGCGGGCGTTGGGGAGAACGCGTCAGAGAACGCCGGGCCGAGCGCCGCGGGCGGCGGGGAGAACGCGACAGAGAGCGCGCTGCCTTCAGCTGTGGAGGAGCGGGAGGATCACAGTGGAAAACAGGCAGAAAGCGTAATTAATGACAGTCATACTGAGGAAGCTGGTGCTGAACCAGAAGCAGGTGAAAACAGTGTAACGAAAAACGATGTGAGTGAACATGGAGATACTAAAATGGAAAGTGTTGATCTATCAAAGAGTCAAGAAAACTGTGAGACAGAAATGAAAGATGATGATACTTTTTCTGAAGTTTCTGATGTGGGCTCGCAGATAGAAAGGGACGTGTACACTCTAAAAGAAATAAATGACTTTCTAGACATGACTTTTGGCAAGGCTTTCGATGTCACTGATTTTTTCCCAGACCCTGAGAAGTTCATAGCGTCGGTACTGTTATTTCAGAGAACGGTTAGTTATGAGGCTTTAGACAAGAAAAAGAGGTTTAGACTGAAGAAAATGGTAACAAAATTGAGAAAAGATAAAGTTGTTTCCCAAAGACACCAAAATGTTTAAACATCACGTGGTGAGCTTTACTTTTTACTGTCTCTTTCTGTCTCTGTCCTCTTTATTTTTATATTCCTACATGGATGTTTTAAGGGTGGGATCTCTAAATATAAACTGTGGACGAGACCGGGGAAAACTAGGAATGGTTTCTGAGTTTATTAAAATTAAAAAGGATAATGTTTATTTTTTACAAGAAACCCACACTAACAAGGACAATGAAATTGAGTGGGGAATGTGGTGGGAAGGCAAGTTTGTTTTAAGCCATGGCACAAACAACAGTGCAGGAGTTGCCATTTTATTCTCTTCCAACATGAATAACATTTTAAATATAGACAAGATTGTTGAAGGCAGATTGTTACTAACAGAAATTGAATACGAAGAAACTGTGTTTGTGCTGGTAAATATATATGCTCCCAATAACGGTCCAGAACGCAAGGATCTGTTTATGAAATTAAGAGATGCTGTCCAGAAGTATGATGAGAGTGTGTGTCTGGTAATTGGTGGTGACTGGAATTGCACAACTGATTTTATTGTAGACCGAAATGGTGAAGAGCCTCACAGTCAATCTGCTGCTACCCTGTTAAGTTTTATTCATGAACTTCAGCTAATAGATGTGTGGAGAACAAGAAACACGGGTGTGAGACAATACACATGGCTAAAAGTGTGTGATGATAGAGTCTTTGGAGCAAGATTAGACCGGTTTTATTTGAACGAAATGTGGAGTAATAGAGTTATTGATGCTTCTATTTCTCCCAATGGTTTTTCAGATCACCACATGATTACTTTGGTTTTAAACACAAAGAAGACACAAAAGTCTAATTATTACTGGCTTTTAAATGTTAAGTTTTTAAATTATGTTTTATTTTGTGAAAGTTTTAAAGTGTTTTGGAGCAACTGGAAGTTGAAAAAGTCTTCATTTGAAAGTCTGTGTCAGTGGTGGGATGTGGGAAAGGTGAACATAAGACTTTTCTGTCAGAATTATGCTTCCCAAACATCAACCATAGTGAAAAACACAGTAAGGACTTTACAGAAGGACATTGAGTCGATGGAAAGAAATCTTGTATCCAGTAGTGAAGCTGTGCATTGCGATGTTTTAAAAAAGAAAAAACAAGAACTGAACACTTATTTGCAGGAGCAGGCAAAGGGAGCGTTGATAAGAGCCAGATTCTGCTCTGTCAAGGACATGGACGCTCCAAGTGCTTTCTTTTTTAATCTAGAGAGAAAAAGTGTCCATCAGAAGCAAATGTGTCATCTCCGTCGGCAAGATAGATCGGTGACTTCAAATCCAGCTGAAATGAGGAAGCTAGCGAGAGACTTCTATAAGCAGCTGTTCAGCGCTGAGAGCTGTGATGCTGCAAGCGTTGAGGATCTGCTGGAGGAACTGCCTCAGCTCGAGCACCAGCAGAAAGAGGCACTGGACACTTTAATCTCTTTTAAAGAACTCACGGAAGCAGTGCATCAGCTACACACTGGCCGTTCTCCAGGGATTGATGGCTTATCTGTGGATTTTTATCAGCAATTCTGGGATATAATAGGACCAGATTTTTATGAAGTATTGTTGGACTGCATCAAGAACAAAACACTTCCCACAAGCTGTCGACGAGCCGTCCTGTCTCTCCTTCCAAAGAAGGGGGACTTGGGATTTTTAAAGAACTGGAGACCTGTATCCTTACTGTGTTCGGACTACAAAATATTCTCCAAATGCTTATCAAACAGGCTGAAAAATGTTTTAGACCAGTTGATTCACAAGGACCAGTCATACTGCATTCCTGAAAGATCAATTACGGACAACCTGTTTTTATTAAGAGACATGATCGACATTAATCAGTTTTATCATGGAAATCTTGGGTTTTTATCGTTAGATCAAGAAAAAGCTTTTGATCGAGTTGATCATGAATATCTTTTTAATGTTTTAAAGTGTTTTGGATTTGGTGACAGTTTTATATCTTACATTAATTTGCTGTATTTTAATGTGTCTGTGCTGGTGAAAGCAGGAGGTGGTTTGAGTGAGCCGATCCTGGTGTCCAGAGGCATCCGGCAGGGATGTCCACTGTCTGGACAACTATACAACCTGGTCATAGAACCTTTGTTGTGCAGGTTGAGGAAGAATCTTAATGGAATAGCAATTCCTAATTCACAGGACAATTTTAAGTTATTTTTATCAGCATATGCAGATGACATTACTGTTTTTATTTCAAATCAGGATGACATCACAATTTTAAATCAAACTCTTGGTTTGTATGAAAGAGCTTCCTCTGCAAGAGTCAATTGGTCCAAAAGTGAAGGTTGTATTGTTGGTGGGTGGGAAGGCACAGGTTTTCCTCAACTCCCGGGTGGGTTACGCTGGAGACAAGATGGTTTTAAAGCTTTAGGTGTTTTTTTAGGTAATGAACAGTTTCAAAAGAAGAATTGGGAGGGTCTGCTGGAAAAGGTGTCTGCCAAACTGACAAAGTGGAAGTGGCTGTTGCCACAACTGTCTTACAGGAGGAGAGTCCTGGTCATCAACAATCTCACTGCATCGATGCTGTGGCACAGGACTGCAGTCATGGAGCCACCTGAAGAACTCATTTTAAACATTCAAAGGACACTGGTCAACTTCTTCTGGAGTGGACAGCACTGGATCCGTGCAGCTGCCCTGTATATTCCAGTCCAGGAGGGCGGGCAAGGCTTGGTGGATTTGAGGAGTCGGATACGAGCCTTCAGATTACAGTCTGTGCAGAGACTTCTTTATAAAGATGTGACATGGGCCAAAACAGCAAGTGCTTTGCTGAAGCAGGCAGGAGGACTTGGTCTAGACAAACACTTGTTTTTAATGAAATTAGAGGAAATAAGCCTGTCAGAGCTTCCACCGTTTTATAAGTTTATGCTGCAGACATGGAGAACTGTTTTTAAAGTGAAACGAGACATAGATGAGCAAGAACATTGGACTCCAGAGGAACCGTTGTTTTTTAATCCGTTGATCCAGACCCGATTGCTCTCCTCCGTGACTGTGCGGAGATGCTTAATAAGGAATGGCGTCTACAAACTTGGACATCTTCTTGATGAGAGGGGCTGGAAACCTACTGAAGAACTCCAAGAGTTGACGGGTTTAAGGTCCTTGCGTCTTGTTTTTAAACTGAAAGAAGAGATCTCCAATGCACTACCAAGTGGCTGCAGGTCTTGGATTGCACGGAGACAAACACTGGACATGAGAAATAACCAAGACTTCCCAGACATTAAGATCTCACCTATCATAAATGAGGAAGATGGTGAAATTGCGGACTCGATTTTATCCTTCACGACCCCCCAGCTTGATCTTTTTAAAGATGCGTCTAAGAAAGCTTTATATTGCACTTTAGTGAAAATGACACACCAAGAATCACTAAAAGGAATAAAAGCATCTAAATGGCCTGAACTGCTACAGCCAGACTTTCTGGTGCGGGACAGGTGGAGGACGCTGTACAAACCCCCGGTAGAGAAGAGAACGGCAGACCTCCAGTGGAGGATCATCCACGGGGCCATCGCTACGGACCGGCATGTGGCGCACCTCAATCCAGCAGTGGGGGGGGGAATGTCGGTTCTGTGGGATTGAGGAAAACCTGGAGCATTTGTTTTTAAAGTGTAACAGATTACAAGGTCTTTTTAATTTGCTTGAGACTTGTTTTAGAAGATTCAATGAGGATTTTTCTGAAGTAGTTTTTATTGGGGTCTGAAATACAGTTTTTTAATGAGAAGGAAAATGGTTTTACTAAATTATTTGATAGGAACTGCCAAACTGGCAATCTGGAAAACCAGAAAAAACAAAGGTTTGCAACTCTCTACAATAAATCCTGAGATGATGTTTAGGCATCTGGTGCAAGGAAGGCTGAAACTTGAAT
The DNA here is from genome assembly GCA_003731715.1 of Anabarilius grahami. Classification (NCBI taxonomy): domain Eukaryota; kingdom Metazoa; phylum Chordata; class Actinopteri; order Cypriniformes; family Xenocyprididae; genus Anabarilius; species Anabarilius grahami. Next base: position 156,255 of record RJVU01069169.1, read on the forward strand.
TTGCATATTACAAACTTACTAATAATTTGGTGTGGTTTTGTGATGTTTGGTGTTTTAATGAGGTGCTATGTACAGTTCAGGATGATCAGCTTGTTGTGAATTTTTAGAAAAAACTTTTCTTTTTTCAGTAATGTGATGTAAGGTGTAATGGAAAAATAAAGTGCTTTAAACCTCTCTCTCTCTCTCTCTCTCTCTCTCTCTCTCTCTCTCTCTCTCTCTCTCTCTCTCTCTCTCTCTCTCTGTCTCTTCCACAGGACATCTATTGTTACTGGCCACTTAACAATGTACACAGTCTTGTGAAAAAAAATGACTTTACCAGATAAACAAAAGTGGAACAGGCTACAAATCTGTAGAGTGTTTAAAGGATTAGTTCACTTTCAAATAATATTTTCCTGATAATTTACTCACCCCCATGTCATCCAAGATGTTCATGTCTTTCTTTCTTCAGTCGAAAAGAAATTAAGGTTTTTGATGAAAACATTCCAGGATTATTCTCCTTATAGTGGACTTCAATGGCCTCCAAACGGTTGAAAGTCAAAATTACAGTTTCAGTGCAGCTTCAAAGGGCTTTAAACGATACCAGACGAGGAATAAGGGTCTTATCTAGCGAAACGATCTGTGTTTATAAAGCAGTGGTTCTCAACTCCAGTCCTCGGGACCCACTGCTCTGCACATTTTGTATGTCTCTCTTACCTGACACACTCAGTTCAGGTCATGGAGTCTCTCCCAACGAGCTGATGATCTGAATCAGGTGCGTTAAATAAGGGATACATACAAAATGTGCAGAGCAGTGGGTCCCGAGGACTGGAGTTGAGAAACACTGTTATAAAGCATATACTGTTGTATTTTTTTTGAAAATGACCGCTAGATAAGACCCTTATTCCTTGTCTGGTATCGTTTAAAGCAGTGTTTCCCAACCACATTCCTGGAGGCACACCAACACTGCACATTTTGCATGTCTCCTTTGTCTGACACACCCATTTTAGACCTTTGAGTCACTACTATTTTTTTTAAAGTGAAGTGAAGTGACATGTGGCCAAGTATGGTGACCCATACTCGGAATTTGTGCTCTGCATTTAACCCATCCAAGTGCACACACACAGCAGTGAACACACACACCGTGAACACACACCCGGAGCAGTGGGCAGCCATTGCTGCGGCGCCCGGGGAGCAGTTGGGGGTACGGTGCCTTGCTCAAGGGTCTCACCTCAGTCGTGGTATTGAAGGTGGGGAGAGCGCTGGACATTCACTCCCCTCACCGACAATCCCTGCCGGACCTGAGACTCGAACCCATGACCTTTGGGTTACAAGTCCGATTCTCTATCCATTAGGCCACGACTGCCCCACAAAATGATACTAATGAGCTGATAACCCTAATCAGGTGTGTTTAATTGAGGAGACATGCAAAATGTGCAGTGTTGGTGTGCCTCCAGGAACGTGGTTGGGAAACACTGGTTTAAAGCCCTTTGAAGCTGCACTGAAACTGTAATTTGGACCTTCAACCATCTGGAGGCCATTGAAGTCCACTATAAGGAGAATAATCCTGGAATGTTTTCATCAAAAACCTTAATTTCTTTTCGACTGAAGAAAGAAAAACATGAACATCTTGGATGACATGGGGGTGAGTAAATTATCAGGAAAATTTTATTTGAAAGTGGACTAATCCTTTAAATCATCAGGTATGTCAATAAATTTTACCCTTTTGAGATATTGGATTTAAACGGTGATGGAGGGTTTGAAAAAGTTGCTGCATGGATTGCTGCATAGTCTATGATTAGATATAATTTTTCTAGCAATTTATATGTTTGGCAACAGTTCTTTTAACCCTAAAAGATTTTCATTTCATAAACAACCATGTAGGAAGACACATCATGACCATTATTCCAGGATGACAACGCCAAGATTCACCAGGGTTAAACTGTGAAAGAATGGTTCAGGGAGCATGAAGAATAATTTTCACCTCTGAGTCCAGACCTTAATTTCATTGCAAGTCTTTGGGATGTGCTGAAGGAGACTTTACATAGTGCTCACATCTTGCATTGAGATCTTGACCAAAAATTGATGCACTCCTTGAACTACAAGATCTTGACCAAAAATTGATGCACTCCTTGATGGAAATAAATGTTGTGATGTTATTTCCATCAAGAGGGGCATCTCTGTTTTTTCTTGTAATGCCTGCTCTCTCCAGCCAGCAGAGGGAGCCCTCACCAGAATACTGACTACACTCCATTTCTTCTACAGTTACTTCCTGTTTGTTAGATATAGAGTGCCCCAGGGATGACGCGTTTTTGTAGGCAAAATCCGGAAGCGAGTTAGCATTTTAGGACTTCCGGTTCCAACGCTGTAAAGTCTATGGGTTTTTTTAATGGGTTTTTGCTAAATCGCCTGAAATAAGGTCTGTGGTTAACAAAGCCTCTAAATACTTTCACGTTTTGATCTATGAGTGGTATGGGAACAGCTCCAGTCAAGACTGCAAAGCCCTGCAGAGAGTTGTGCGCTTAGCTGAGCGCATCTCAGGGTCTGCTCTCCCCTCTCTGCAGGACATCTACCTCAAACGCTGCAAAAGCAGAGCTGTTAAAATCATCAAGGACTCCATCCACCCCAGTAATCATCTTTTCACTTTGCTGCCATCTGGTAAGCGCTTCCGTAGTCTGATGGCAAAAACCGAGAGACTTAGGAGGAGTTTCTTCCCCCAGGCCATCAGGCTCCTGAACTCAAAACCAGCCTCTTAACATCTTCATGTCTCCACTTAATATGCACTTTATCAGTAGGATATTCATCATTCACTACCTCACATTGACATACTGAAAGTGTTAACCTGTTTGCACTTTTGCCTCTTGTACATTCCTGTGTATCTTAATATTTAAGACTACAGTATAATGCACATATGCACATTTTCCTCTTGCACATCCCTGTGTATCTTAATATTTAAGACTACAGTTTACTTTCATGCACATTATTTTCCATTCCATATTTAACTCTACAGTATACATCTTTTTTCTTTTTTTTTTCTTTTTTTTTATTCTTATATTTTTATTGTTTACTTTTATTTAATTCTTTCATAGTTATGTATATTTTCATCTGTGTTGTATTCTTTAATAATTGCACTGTCCATGGAGCGGACCTGACTCTCATTTCACTGCTGCTTATATATGCTCTATATAATTGTGCATGTGACAATTAAAAATCTTGAATCTTGACATAAAACACACCAGTTATAACCCACTTTTACTGTGTCTTAAAATCGGCGGTTGCTAACAAATTGCTAAAAGGGACTACTTCCTTTGGCGGGGACTTTAGACGTCATCATTAAAAACGGGACATTTGGACAGCATTTCTCATGGAAAAGTGGATAAGTATTCATACACAGCACAGATCATAATCAGAGAGCATGTTTTTAAATAGAGTTGTTTTCTAAATAAAGTTTGAGGACGCTTGGTGGTGACGACGTTGATCCGCGACATGCTGTGCTGTAGTCCGTTTATAGCCTACTGTTAGCCTTTTATATCTGACGACTTTATTTAGGCTTCAAAATCTATAAATGTTGTGTTAACTTGTAAAGATTATCTTGATAGACAAAACGTGTAAGTGTCATAACCCTTTGTTAAACACAGAGCTTATTTTCTGCGATTTTCCAAAAGTCTATGGGAAAAATGAATAGGCTTTCAACCGAGGGAACCCGTGCGCCGCTAACTTCCGGGTTGGCCTACAAAAACGCGTCATCCCTGGGGTACTCTATAAAGAGCCATGCTTAGCAAGTAGGAAATGGAAAAAGTGTTTTTAGGAATAGGAAAGAAGATACGATTATTTCACGCATCCGAATAGGGCATACTAGGTTAAATCATTCTCTGTTTAAAATAGGAAAACATGAATCAGGTCAATGTATTTATTGTGATCAGGCAGAAACAATAAAACATGTTTTAATAAAATGTAAATAAATATGAAAAAGAAAGGTTAAAACTCATCAATGAAGTTAAAAACATGGGTGTTGAATCATTTAATTTGATAAGCCTTTTGAAAGAACATGCAGAACAAAATAGAATCTATGGTACTATTATAAAATATTTTAAAGAAATAGGAATAATCAATAGAATTTAATTTATTTATTTGTTTTAGTTTAATTTAATTTTTATTTAATTTTTTTTATTATTTTTTGTTAGCTGCTTATTAGTGCTTCACACTCCAGTCCAGTTGGTGGCAGTAAGTGCACCAAAAGTTGGTTTGCCATCCGCCATAAAAAAGTCAGTAAAAAAAGAAGAAGAGCCACGCTTTCCACTAACACTTTGTGAAGTATTGCCAGTCTTTTCTGCCTTACTGAGCATTCTTTCCATTGCCATTGTTACTGCTTGTTGTTATGGCCATTTGCCGGTTTCTTGGATATCACGTTTTGGATTACTGTTTTTGCCTTGGTTGCCTCTTTGGACTGTCTATTTTGATCACTTATCCCTGCCTGTATTTTTGACCACCTCTTTGCCTGTTGATTTGGATTTACTGCTACAAATAAACTTCTGCAAATGGATTCAAAACAGAAACCAAGCCTGAGTTCGTTACATCAGCCTTTGGTCAAGATCTTGTATTGACAATGCAAGAGATGAGCACTCTGTAAAGTCTCCTCCAGAACATCCCAAAGACTTTTAATGAATTTAAGGTCTGAACTCAGAGGTGCCAATTCATGTGTGAAAAGGTTTCTTTATGTTCTCTGAACCATTTTTTCACAATTTGAGCCTGATGAATCTTGACATTGTCGAATATGGCCATGATACGTCTTCCTACATGGTTGTTTAAGAAATGAAAAGTTACACACTCCATCAATTAGGGTTAAAAGAACTGTTGCCAAACATATAACATGTTAGAAACATAATAATCACTGTAAAAATGACCCAATCATAGACTCTTACAATCCAAGCCCTGTTTGTTTGTTTGTTTTTTTTGTTTGGCCTGGCAGTGTATTTTTTTAAACATTGTCGTACAGTAATTTTCATATCAGCTCACAAATTTATTTCTTTAGTTAGCTGACTACATGACAGCCCATAAGCTCATGAGAAAAGCTCAAATCTCCTCATGTCCTGAACTCTCCGATTCCTTCATACCTGAGAAAAGGCCAACCAGACAGAAGAGACCACCGCTACATCTTTTAGAGTCAAATAGTGATATCACAGATACTGAAGACAGTATGTATGATTTCACATTTCTTTTTAGTTAATAAAGTAATTAAAATGACACCGATATAAATTCGCAAGATGGCGCCTGTCATGGCCGCCTCAGTGCTTAGCTCTTCAGTGTTTGTTCTGTTTTTGTTAGTTTTTCCTGTTTTTTGTTTTTCAAACACCATCAGTTTTACCAGGGATGAACTGCTGAACATTCGGCAGTACACACCACAAAATCTTTTACCGGATTTCGATTATTCAGAGGTTTTGTTGAATGTTGTAGTCGGCGGAGCGGCAGCGCTGTTAAGACGCTTCAGGGCGCGCAGACGGGGAAAGCATGCCGGCGTTCTAGTGAAGCTCAGACAGCCCGGATTAAGAACGCCGCTCCCCAGCATCCATCTGGCGAATCTCCGCTCTCTGCCCAACAAAACGGACGAACTCCTTCTGCTCTCCCGGACAAATAAGGATTTTTCGAACTCGGCTGCTCTGTGCTTCACGGA
>RJVU01069169.1:163965-179460 GCA_003731715.1 Anabarilius grahami
ACCTGCCACAGGAGCTGCTGAAACAGTTCTACTCTGCCATCATTGAATCCATCCTCTGCACTTCAATTACCGTCTGGTTCAGCTCAGCGACCAAATCTGACCTCAGAAGACTACAGAGGGTAGTCCGGTCTGCTGAGCGAATCATTGGCACAACCCTCCCCACTCTCCAAGAACTGTACTTATCCAGAGTGAGAAAAAGGGCAAAGAAGATCACTCTGGACCCCTCACATCCAGCACACTCCTTCTTTGAACTGTTGCCATCTGGTCGACGCTACAGAGCCCTGAGCATCAGAACGACCAGACACAGGAACAGTTTTTCCCTCAGGCAATCCATCTCATGAACACTTGACAAATATGGAACACACAACACTATTACACATTATTTACTTAAAACACTTACTTATATTTCAAATTTGCACACATAACTGTACATACAATTGTCTATATTATATATTGTTTTTTGCTTCTTTTTTTTTCTTCTTTTTTTTTGCACTTTGTCTATCTTGTAAATTTGTATATTATTATTTTATTCTTTTTATTATGTGTCTTGTCTTGTCGCTGTCACTCTGTTGCACTGTGGAGCTTCTGTCACTAAAACAAATTCCTAGTATGTGTAAACAACATACCTGGCAATAAAGCTCTTTCTGATTCTGATTCTGATTCTGATAAATTAAATATACTTGTTATTTTAGGAAATATCAACACCACACCTCCAGCAAAAAAACCAACCCTGCCCTCTCCACCAAGAACAATGAAACCAAATAGGAACTTACCTAAAAGTTTTTTTTTTTTTTTAACTGTACACCACTAACATTGTTGTCATTTGTCTATGACAGCTGACAATAGTGTTATGATTATGCATATTATTTTCAGCACCTGAGCAAGCACGGACATCGGAAGGTCCTGAAAGCTTGCCAAGAGCTGTATTTTTTGGTAAGCATAAACAGATAACTGTATGTCACTGATCCAGAGATGCCAGGGGCTACAGCGCAGCTATACATACAGACAGCACACTTTCACTGATGCCACAACAATTAGGTAATGATTCCTATGTTTCTTTGTTTGACAAGAGTTCTTCTTTTGGCAAGAGTTTACAATAAAGTTTCATTTTTAAACATTAGTTAATGTATTAGTTACATATTAACATAAACTATAATGAGCAATACATTTGCTACAGTATTTATTAATCTAACGTTATAAAAACACAGCTGTTCATTGCTTTTTCTGCCTTAACTAATGTTAACAAATACTGTTCAACATTTTTGAACAGTAATGTTTTTTTAAAAGAAGTCTCTTCTGCTTACCAAGGCTGTATTTATTTGACCCAAAAATATAGTTTATTCCTGTGATGCAAAGCTGAATTTTCAGCATCATTACTCCAGTCTTCAGTGTCACATGATCATTCAGAAATCATTCTAATATGCATTTTTTTGTATCAGGTTTTTTTGCTGAACAGAAAGTAAAAAAAATAAATAAATCAGCATTTATCTGAAATTGAAAGCATTTGTAACATTATAAATGTTGTTACTGTCATTTTTGATCAATTTAATGCATCCTTACTGAATAAAAGTATTTATAAATTTTTTTTTTTCTTATTGACCTCAAACTTTAAAAACTAATAATAATAAATGTTTCTTGAGCAGCAAATCATCATATTAGAATGATTTCTGAAGGATCATGTGACACTGAAGACTAGAGTAATGATGCTGAAAATTCAGCTTTGATCACAGGAATAAATTACAGTTTAACATATATTTACATAGAAAACAGCTGTATTAAATTATAAAAATATGCCACAATGTATATTTACACAAATGTATATTCTTTTAGATTTCTGCAGCACACCAAACTGTAATGGCCAGAGTGGAGAACATACAATTATGGCTCATCAATTTGAAGGTAAGACAAATAAAGCCTTTTCTGGAAAATTATCTTTGATGAAAATTTGAGGTCTGGCAATTTCCTGGAATGAGAAATTTTAACATTACTTGTAAATTTGTGTTTTGCTTCTTGTGTAAACAAAGCCGTAAAATTAACAATGTGACTATGTACAAAATCAGCACTCTAGTCTGCTTTGGGCCAATCATTAAGTTTTGATAGACATGATGTTTATACTGTAGACAAAACACACTGTTATAATTGGTGCTCATGTGTGAATAGTATCTCAATGGTAAAAAGTAGGAATTACTCATGTGAACAGCAGAAGCGGTACAATTAGTGAAAAGGCATTCTGGAATTTTAGCAATTTACAGCAAGTTTACAGCAATTTACTGGGCTTGATGTGTGAAAGCAGTGAAGTGAAGTGAAGTGAAGTGAAGTGAAGTGAAGTGAAGTGAAGTGAAGTGACATGTGGCCAAGTATGGTGACCCATACTCGGAATTTGTGCTCTGCATTTAACCCATCCAAGTGCACACACCGTGAACACACACCCGGAGCAGTGGGCAGCCATTGCTGCGGCGCCCTGGGAGCAGTTGGGGGTATGGTGCCTTGCTCAAGGGTCTCACCTCAGTCGTGGTATTGAGGGTGGGGAGAGCGCTGGACATTCACTCCCCTCACCGACAATCCCTGCCGGACCTGAGACTCGAACCCATGACCTTTGGGTTACAAGTCCGACTCTCTATCCATTAGGCCACGACTCCCTGCAGCAAAATGTATAAGTTAAATGTTTATGAAAGAGAATCATAAAATTATTTTTTTAACAATAATATAATTATATAATTTCTTTCTCTTTTTTTGTAGCACAAAGAATGCAAGAGTGGAGTCATCAGCATAATTCAAATGCAGATCAGCACCAAAATAGTATGTTACATCTTTTTAAAATGCAAAAGCATGCCACTTTGCAACTTGATCATTATGGAGCACTGGTGGTTTCACATAAATTTTAAAGAGATAGTTCACCCAAAAATTAACATTCTGTCATCATTTACTTAATCTCAAGTTATTCCACACCTGTATGAGTTTCTTTCTTGTGTTGAGCACAAAAACAGATATTTTGAAGAATGTTGGTAACCAAATAGTTTTGGGTCCCTATCGAAAAAAATGACTATGGAAGTCAATGAGGACCTAGAACTGTTCCCTTTAATGAACTGTGTGTGTGTGTGCGTGCGTGTGCGTTTCTGTGACATATCAGGACACAAATTTGTATAATGACATGGGCATGACATAGGAGGGGGTGACTTATGAGGACATTACCCCATGTCCCCATTTTTCAAAAGGCTTATAAATCATACAGAATGAGGTTTTTTGAGAAAGTAAAAATGTGCACAGTTTCCTGTGATGGTTAGGTTTAGGTGTAGGGCGATAGAAAATACGGTTTGTACAAAAACCATTACGCCTATGGAATGTCCCCACAATTCACAAAAACAAACCTGTGTCTGTGTGTGTGTGTGTTTGTGTGTGTGTGTTTGTGTGTGTATAGAATCAGTAGCAATTGACCGATTCTGATACTGGTTGCAGATATTTATTATTATTATTATTATTATTATTATAAACAAAAATACATAGCCATTTCAAATTAGAGGGAACCACTGCTTTTTAATCACAATCCAAACAAAGATGCTGTCACATTGCATGAGCAGTTTTTTTTTATTTGAATTAATTGAGATTTAATTTTAAGCAAAAACAGAACGGTCTGACTTTATCTTTGTGAAATTATATGCTACACACAAAAAAGCTTGAAACAAAAACAGCAGGCTGAATGAGACGCGAATTCACTCTCTGACAGTAGGTGGCGCTTATGGAGCAGCAGCGATACAGTGTTTCCTTGGTCACCCCTGTAAACAAAGCTGAACTGCGCTAATAATTAGCTACTTTATTCGGAGGTAAAAGGAAAATAAAATGCCATTGCCATCAAAGTTTTTCTGAAGACAGTAGGCTAATCCCTTTTAGAGATGCATTCATAACCCTTCTCCCAGCTGTCCACTGTCCCAGTAGCTCCCGAAAATAACAGAAAAATAAATACAAAAATACAGTACAAAGACTGGAGAAATGTAATGTATTTTTGTACTCACATTTCTGTTATTTTCGCGAGCTACTGGAACAGTGATAAAGATCGACCGGTCGATTGCGATCGACGGGTTGGCGACCACTGCATGCGTCGACGTCACTTTCCCGCCGAAAAAGCGCTCCCTCAGCTGGACTGAGTGGCAAAAGATGCTGCTGCGTGACTGGATTTAATAGGGGAAACTGCGAAAACGCGAGTTAAACTAACGAATTACACTAAAGGTTGGAATTGAATGTGTTCCTTACAACTTGTCAAATAAACCTAATCCATGGATATTGACATGCAGCCAGGAGTCGTGTTTCCTGACATTTATGTGTGCCTGATTTCGACAGCGGGGAAATACATAAAGCAAATCTGCCTGTGAATATTTTATATAACTACAATATAGGTAGGTTTAAATCCGCGTAATCACTTATATCAATGTTATATCGTCCTATTGTCCAGCCCAAAACTTGTATAGTTTTTGTCAGTGTTTATTTAAAAACGCCCAATTATGCAGAATATAAGATGGAAAATATTTAATTGATGAGTTGTCAACATAATATATAACAATATAAATACGGTATGATTTTACCTCAAAATCCAACAATTTGACACAAAATGATAACTGCAAATCCATGTTTCTCTGCCTGGAGTGGTTGTTTCTGTGAATTGCAGTGATCCATTTGCTTTTTTTTTCTGTAGCTTTCTGCAGTTTTTAAATATATATCTCAGGTTTTGTGTCAAAGCTATTTGTACAGTCAATCACAAAGCTCTTTCCCGTTTTGGATGTGTTTTGTGTGTTTTTCGCGACATTCACGCTGAAAACCAATGCTGCCGCTCAGTCTTTTGCCACTTAAGCGGGCGTAACCGCAGTCGTAACGGTCGACGGTGACGTCACGTGCATACCCTCTATATAAGCAGTCACCTTCCACCTCACAATTGTCTGGTCTCGTTGATGTAACATGCCACTAAGCCAGTGCCTTCTGTGCCCTTTTTTTTTTTTTTTTTTTTTTNTTTTTTTTTTTTTTTTTTTTGAGGGGGCCATCTTACCCCTAGGGTCTATCATTTTTACTCCACAAATATGAAATATATCCACAAATCTATCATTAACAAATAGTCATAAACTTTGATATTCAACAGAATAACACAAAACTCACAGATCACCATTTTCCAAAGACAAAATACACTGCTCAAAAAAATTAAAGGAACACTTTTTAATCAGAGAATAGCATCAAGTCAGCTAAACTCGTGGGATATTGATCTGGTCAGTTAAGTAGCAGAGGGGGTTGTTAATCAGTTTCAGCTGCTTTGGTGTGTAACAACAGGTGCACTAGATGGGCAACAATGAGATGACCCCCAAAACAGGAATGGTTTTACAGGTGGAGGCCACTGACATTTTTTTCCCTACTCATCTTTTCTGACTGTTTTTTACTAGTTTTGAGGTTAGTTACCATTTGGCTAGGGTCAGTGTCACTACTGGTAGCGTGAGGTGATACCTGGACCCTATAAAGGTTGCACTAGCAGTCCAACTCCTCCAGGATGGCACATCAACTGGATTGGCATTTGCCATTGAACACCAGAATTGGCAGGTCCACCACTGGTGCCCTGTGCTTTTCACAGATGAGAGCAGGTTCACCCTGAGCACATGTGACAGAAGCGACAGGGTCTGGAGAAGCCGTGGAGAAAGTTATGCTGCCTGTAACATCGTTCAGCATGACTGGTTTGGTGGTTGGTCAGTGATGGTCTGGGAAGGCATATCCATGGAGGGACGCACAGACCTCTACATGCTTGACAATGGCACCCTGACTGCCATTAGGTAATGGGATGAAATCCTTGGACCCATTGTCAGACCCTACCCTGGTGCAGTGGGTCCTGGGTTCCTCCTGGTGCATGGCAATGCCCGGCCTCATGTGGCGAGAGTATGCAGATAGTTCCTGGAGAATTGAAACCATTGATGAAAGAATTGATACCATTGAATGGCCCCCACACTTGCCTGACTTAAATCCAATCCACCTAAGTCGACCTCTGGGACATTATGTTTCGGTCCATCCGACACCGCCAGGTTGCACCTCAGACTGTCCAGGAGCTCAGTGATGCCCTGGTACAGATCTGGGAGGAAATACCCCAAAACACCATCCGTCATATCATTAGGAGCATACCCCGATGTTGTCAGGTATGCATCCAAGCACGTGGGGGCCATACAAACTACTGAGTACCATTTTGAGTTGCTGCAATGAAATTTCAGCAAAATGGACTAGCCTGCTGCATTATTTTTTCACTTTGATTTTCAGGGTGTCTTTGAATTCGGTCCTCTGTAGGTTGATAATTTTCGTTTCCATCAAACGATGTGGCATCCTTTCGTTCCTAACACATTACCCAATCCATATCAGTATAGATATCCAGCATGATATTTTTCCCCATTGAGATCTGATGTGTTTTCAAAGTGTTCTATTAACTTCCTCACCATTGACAGAATTTTCCAGTCATTTATGACAAGACATTTTCCCGCCACTGATGGAATTTTCTGATTTTCACTGTTATACGATAGGGGCAACTAACGCATCTTCTGAAAGAATACAGAATCTCTGCAGAGATTGTCTTATTATTGGGAGATGAGAGGGTCTGTTGGTCTTACCATTGAAGAAAGCGTAACAGTTAACTTGGCTCACACGTGCCTTGATAACCAATCACATTACAGCCTTGACGTCATTGAATTTCATTCAGAGTTGCGCGACAGTCACTGTCTGTGGATAAATTAATTAAAAGTGCCGTAAACTGAATCATACCTGTCATGCAATTGTCCATGACTTCTCATATAAAACAGCATTTTTTTGGTGTAGACTCTAAAAATAGATAAATCAAAATGAACGTTTAAGAGCAAACATGTTGAAGATTAGCTGATGGGCTATCGATTCATTAAATTATAAGCTATTTCCTCACAAAAGCGGCTTATTCCGTGTAGTGAAGCCTCTCCTCCATTGACATCCATTAAAAAAAACTTCCTCTGGATGGTCTCCTTCCCTGCGTTCCGGAGCTTTAACTAGCATTACTCTTTTTTCGGCTAACGTTGCAGGCTCGCCTTTAAGTGGCTTTGACCTCCGGATCAAAACACAGGCAGAAACAAGCGATAAAAGCATTGTTTATGCTCATGTAAAATAACACAGTCATAAAACAAACAGCATACGAAGACCCAGAAAGAGGTATAGGACTGTGCAAGCTTTGGGGGGTGTTGATGAACTCAATTTACTTCATCTGTTTTGATCATTGTTCTGAATCTGAATCCAATCTGGACATAGACTTTGACAAAAATGCAATTTTCTCAGCTTACGATTCAAAACAAAAACTTTTTGTTTTCTTTTTGTTTGTGCTTTTTTATGAAACATACTGTAATGGAATTTTATTGTTGACAATGATTTTTAAGTAAATATTTGTTTATGAAATGTTCAGAATTGTTTAAAGGGGGACTCAGTAGAATTTCAAATACACTGTTTGGAAGTTAGTCAGGCCGATACCAACAACAAACGTCTAACCAATCAGCATTAGGGGGCGTATGACGGTCGAGGAGAGAAAACGAGCAAGCGGGAGATTTGAAAAATAAGGGGAAAAAAATGCAGAATGAGTAATCAGACACAATCCAAAAGAGCTCAAAAGAATATCACTGGAATAAAGGTTTATGCCTGGGCAAAAAGCTCTAGGACCCGCGTTTATATTAGAAAACCTTTCCAGTGCTGGAGAGAGCTAAGTGGGAAGGCCTGAAAACAGGCGAAGGCTGCTTTGATCCCGCTCATGTGAGTAACACTGGGTTTGATTGTCTAGAGCTGCTGTGCTGTTGGCGACTAACAACGAACACTTTGTATTTACTCTTGTGTGTGCAGGTAAACCACTCCACACTGACAACTGCTAGAGAATGTGGTGCTTAGCGTCATTGATAGTGCATTTGCCTAACATGCCAGCAGCGATTGGGCCAGGGTTCGAGACTGACTTGGAGCAGGGTGGTTAGGATTGGAGTGTGAGTTTTGGAGGCGGAGCTCTGAAAAGAGGGGTGGGTTTGTTTGGGCTGATTTCAAATATCAACAATGTCCAACAGCGTAGTTAAAATTATAGTTACAGCACCTTTAAGGGAACTGTTAAGCAACAAGATGCAGGATGTAGTATAGTGCGTTGGGGCCTAAGTTATGAAATGCTAGTACGTGACAAAAAGAGCCTGCACCAGGCCAGGCTCCACGGGGGGCCAGGGTGGGCCTGGCCCACCCAATCAGAAGTTGGCCCACCCTGGCCCCACACCACATAACAGCCAATCACAAAATTAGTGAAATTTCCAATTCAGCTCCAGTTATATTTCTCATCTGTTTTCCTCCCAACCCCCAATTTTTTTTTTTTTTTCATCGAGCCTTAGCTATAGCTCATTCCATTCACTTCGCTACCTTTGAGGGCAACGGATGTGCTGAATTACGAAGCAAAATAATGACAGTAACAGCAAATGAACTTTATTAGAACACTTTAGTTGCCTAACAAAACACAACATGTACAGATTTCTTGTTCCAAAAGGACAAAAGAAAATCACTTTAGCTCACCAGGACACAGCTTCCACCTCATCCATTTGCAGCAATGAGGTAGGAGAAATAGATGAGTTGAGTTCACCCGCAGCTTCCAATGGTGTCAAAAACGCAAGTACACCCACTCAAAAAATGCAGCAATTCTGTCCCAAATGATTTAAACAGGGCAAATCCTCACCGGCCTGTTCGGATATCATATCCCCGAACTCTTTTTAGAGGGAGGGAGAGATGCTTTTCAGCCGCTTGGTATCAGTCACGACCGTGGCTTGAATAGTCCGTAGAGCGTGATGCATGCTTTTGTTTTCCATGTTGAGTGTTCGGTGTTGCTTTCTTCGAAAAGGACACTTTCATTTCGACAGGTTTTCGAAACTGGAAAGCAGCATTAGAACGTAACTGCGGTCTTCAAAAACACATATGTAGCCAGGCTCATTTACAAGCCTCGACCGCATGGACAGAGTTTTGCCACCAACAGGTATCAGGGGATACCGTAGCATGTTTGCTTGGCCCCCAACAGATAGAAAATAATTGCTATTACATAAAAAGCATGGCAGGTGTTAAGTTTTTAGTAGTCAATGAGCTACCACTACGTGGGGATCGGGAATCCTTTGACAATGAGGAGAATTGCATACCTGCGGGGCTTTTGCAAAGTTGTTTAAAGGGGTCATATAATGCCATTTTTGTACAAGTTAATATGATTCTTTAGGGTCTAGATGAAAAGTTTGTAATCTACTTTAATTAAAAATTCTCATTAGTATTGTAAGAAAACTCATTTTACCTGGTCAAAAACAGCTCTGTTTTCAGCAAGCCATTTCAGAGCATGTGTCTTTAAATGATAATGAGCTTTGCTTACCCCGCCCCTCTGTTCTGTGGGGCGTTTTGACACAACCCACATGGAGTGTTGCCTTGACAACAGCTGAGGGTATATTTTGGAGAAAGAATGGCAGCGGGAGTCTCTGAGGACACATCTGTGCAACTGTATCAATTTGAACATCAGGATGTAACAGTATTTTGCAGGTATTGTTACCATTCATCTTCATGCAGTAATCAAGATCAAGATCAAGATTTTATTATTTGTCACATGCACAATTATATAGGTATATAACCAGCAGTGAAATGAGCCATCAAACCTGTCCATACATACATACATACAATATGACAAGGGGGTAGACAGAACAGGAAGACAGAGAATTTGGAAGAAATACAGCATAACATTGGGAAGGGGAGGAGAAAAAAAAATGCCACCCCAGACTATGCTCCTGTGGGGAGTACAGTGTGGGAAAGGAAAAAAACACCTCAGCAACATAAGCACATGATCAATACAACATGATACACGACTTGCAACAGGGGAGGGGGAGTGGGGGGATGGAGATAATCCAGTACAGGCAAACAGCCATCCGGTCCTGCAGCTAAAAAGCGCTGGTCAAGACCTGTTTGCCAGACTGGCGGAACAAAGCGTGAAGGCGAGGGATTATGGGTTGGGTTGGTGAATGCATATCAATGTATATGTCAGTATGTGTGCGTGTATGTAAAAGTTCTTGTCTGTGTAGGCCTGTTGTCGCTACTCCTGGTATCAAATCTAGGTGCCTCAGTCCGCAGGATTGTTAGAGCGATACACAGCAAGTTGCCATGGAGACAACCTTGATCAGGTCCCAGACATAGTCAACAATCAGCAGGTTGTCTGTGGGATTGGGGGAAGGAACACAAGAGCGTCTCACTTCAGTGCTCTTCCGGGGGAGTTGTTGTTCCAACAGCGGCCTTGGCTGAGGCCAGTGCTGGTTGATGGGAGCCGAAAGCAGATAAGATTGGGATTGTTTGGTCTTGGGGCGAATAGCCGCATTCCAATTTGCACAGCTACTCTCTTAGTCCATTCTGGTCTCCGAATCGGTCCAATTGCCTTTGCAAAGCCGTGAGCTTCTCCATGATGTTATCCATATTGCGGTTAATAGTCCCAGTCCCAGTGCTGACCGCTCTGCCCACTGCTTGTTCCATCATGACGGGCAGCCTAGTGAGGTTTTGAACAGCTGTTACCGTTTTCCGATTATCTCGATAAACCAGGGCAAAGCCTAATCCAGTCAGCAGAAGACCTGTTATCATGGTTCCGAATAGGTAGATATCTTCAATGTCCTCCACGGAAAGGGCCGCCAGACACACGACCCGCCACTTCTCCCACGCGTCCATCGTGTAGCCAGCTGCGAACGTTCCGGCAGGGCAGTCAGGTTCCCCCGAACCCAAGCTTCTCGTCGAGAAGATGGTATCAATTGCGTTGAGAGACCAGTTGATCAAATCCATGATTTTTAGATGTTTGGAGAGCAGTGCAGAGAGAGTCTCTCAGAGTAAGACAATAGACGAGACAAGAGCAAAGCAGGGAAGGTAAGGGGGAGGAGAGGGAGAAAAAATGCGACCGCCTTCTATGAGAGCCAAACGACAATGCTGTAATAACTGTTACAACACAATTTTTTTTTTGACATTACTTCTTAATCAGTAACAGACACCGTTATAAACCATCTACAAAAGTAAGCTTAGAGTAGTGTTACCACGTTAACTTTACCACCTGCGTACACAGTTAGTAATAAGACAATAACCATAACGTGTTGTTCATTATAAACTTGGGATTATGAATTATATTGAGAACGTCATACATAGAAAGCATGCCGTAATGTACCCTGAGTGTAAACTATTTGACGTTACATCAAATATCCCACAAAATGCAAAGTACACTACCATCCAGAATGAAGTGATTGAAATTGTGGCATCCATAGTTCTGAAAAAAATAAAACAGAAATATGACACGACTGATTCAGCTGCATTCTGTTTAAAAAAGTGATGGCACAAGGGATTGTTGCAACACTGAAAATTTGTCCGTTGTAATTTGCTTTGTGTGTAATGGTGTGCCAGAGGAACATCTCATTGGCTTGTTAGAACTCCAGCAGCTTGATGCAGATTACATCACCACTGAAATATTACAGCACCTGTCTGAAACAGGATACAATGCTGATAATATACTGAGCCAGTGTTATGATGGAGCATCAGTGATGAGTGGGGTGCAAGGAGGTGTTCAGACTTTATTGCAACAAAGGTTGGGCAGGCATATTCCCTACATCCACTGCTATAACCACCAGCTTCACCTCTCAATCATACATGCAATTCAAAGTGAACCTTGTGCCTAAAGATTCTTTGACTTGTAGGCTCCATACTCTTTTTTTCAGGCATAATTTTGTCTCTCATTGATACAGTTGCCCGTATCTCAAGAGACTGTTGGACATTATGAAGTCATTATGAAGTCACAAAACGTGTTGTGGAGAATGAGGGTCATTGTTGACATTCTTTCCAAGGTTTCCAATGATGACAATGCATCAGTTGACCTTGCAAAAGAAGCATCTGAGCTTCTCTCTCAGTTGAAGCGATGCCTTTTTTTTTTTTTTAAGTTGGCAAATTTCTGATACATCTTTTCTCCATTTTAAAACCAGTAAATGGCATCCTACAGCCTCAGCATGTTGATTTGTGTAGTGCAACTGAAGTTGTGCAGGGATGTCTTGGTGCACTGAGAAATCTCAGAGAACATGACAGTGAATTGCAGCAGTACTGCACTGGCATGGCTACTGATGAGCCCTCACCAAAACATCTAAGGACTGTGAATCCCTCCTATGTTAAGGGCTGGAAGGGCAGTCAGGTTCTGAATGTGCCACTGAAGCTCTAAGGCAACAGATGTTGAACATACTAAATACAGCTGTATCAGAGATGAAAAACAGATTTTCCACAAAGAATTTAGAGCTGATGCAAGCCCTCTCAGGTTTGATGCCAAAATCCCCAAAATTTCTTGACATTCAGTTGCTTGAGCCTCTCTGTAGTCTTGTAGGGGTTGCAAAAAATGAACTGCAGAATGAAGTTCTTGTTCAAGCTTCCAAATGATGCTGAATGTTCTGCTGTTTGCAAACTCTTGCAGGAATACAAAGATGCATTTGCAGGTCTTCATAACTTGTATGTGTCTGCAATGGTCATGGGTGTCTCTACTGCTTCAAGTGAGAGCTCATTCTCTACTCTGGCAAGAATTTTGACACCATTCCGCAGAGCAATGCTTCATGAGAAGAAAAAAACCTGGTACTTTTAGCTCATGAAAAAGCAATAACACATGAAATGGACATGGATGAGTTTGTGACAGAATACTCTAAAATGAGCAGAAAGCTAATGCTGTAAATATTATAGTGATATAGTTCTTTTTCAAGACCTGCCCTGTTTTCATAAAATCTAAAGTTACTAGATCTCTTTTGAGGTAAAAAAAAATGAAATATTAATAATGTAAAAAGAATGTAAATAGGCCTATACATAAGAATGTAAAAATAAAATTCTTCAGAATAATAGCATTTCAGATAAAATTTATATTTTGAGTTTGTGACAATTTTCTAAAATGAGCAAAAAGCTAATGTTGTAAATAGGAGTCACGTGACGCGATGCGAGAGGAGGCAGCTTAGTAGCGAGCTCCGCTTCAGTTTGCTACAATTATCCTGTTAATAATCTTGAACCGGTGAAAACTGTAATTACATGGTCATTTAAGCAATACTGATATTAAAGAATGTCTAAAACGTTGAAATCATCGGCTTGTGGGGATATAAAAAGGCACTTACGTTCGCATACGCCCGACGCCACTCAGGATCAAGATGGCCGGGAGCTAACGTTAGCTGATCCCGAGACCGAGTCCACTGACGGGAGTCAAGACATCGCCAACATTTATACCATTCTGACAAAAATCTCAAGTGATATGGAGGGAATTGCGGAAATACGGAAAACTACCGCGTCGGTGGAGGCTAAACTATCCGCCCTGATTACAAGATTGGATGAGGTTGAAAAACGAGTGGAGTTTCTAGAAGGGGCCGAGAGAGAACTACAGGCCAATCCACCTGCCACCAAAGCCGAGCTGGAGCAAATATGGGATACTACCTTTTTAAACCTTTTTAAAGGTAAACTTTGCTGGGAGAACAATCATATTATGGTCTTTCCTGATTTCGCCAGAGCAACACAGCAGAAGCGAGACAGATTCAAGGAATGCAAGAAATTGCTTCACTCGAAAAAGGTGAGCAGGCTATGGCCTTCATTGAAAAAATGTAGTGAGCCTTGATATCCTTTTTCTCAAGCTTCCGATGGAGAATTGGAACAGACGCAACAATGTCCGTATCGTCGGAATACCTGAAGGAAAAGAAGGCCAGGACATGGTGAGGTTTCTGGATGGACTTATCCCTCAATTGATAGACTCGTCAGGCCGGCAGCTTGAGATAGAGCGCGCACACAGATCTCCCGGTCAGCGCCTCAACTCGACAGATAGACCCCGGCCGATTTTGGCAAAATTCCTACGGTCCGCTGACAGGGACTTCGTGTTACGGGCGGCGAGAATTAAAGGTAAACTTTGCTGGGAGAACAATCATATTATGGTCTTTCCTGATTTCGCCAGAGCAATACAGCAGAAGCGAGACAGATTCAAGGAATGCAAGAAATTGCTTCACTCGAAGAAGGTGAGCTTCACACTGCTTTACCCTGCAAAACTACGAATCGAAACTAAGGATGGCCGCAAGACTTTTTCTTGCCCACGACAGGCTATGGCCTTCATTGAAAAAATGTAGTGAGCCTTGATATCCTTTTTCTCAAGCTCTGCCTCTGGTGTTTTTTTTTTTGTTTTTTTTATCCTTTGTAACTGTATGCAATATACAGGTCCTTCTCAAAAAATTAGCATATTGTGATAAAGTTCATTATTTTCCATAATGTAATGATAAAAATTTAACTTTCATATATTTTAGATTCATTGCACACCAACTGAAATATTTCAGGTCTTTTATTGTTTTAATACTGATGATTTTGGCATACAGCTCATGAAAACCCAAAATTCCTATCTCAAAAAATTAGCATATCATGAAAAGGTTCTCTAAACGAGCTATTAACCTAATCATCTGAATCAACTAATTAACTCTAAACACCTGCAAAAGATTCCTGAGGCTTTTAAAAACTCCCAGCCTGGTTCATTACTCAAAACCGCAATCATGGGTAAGACTGCCGACCTGACTGCTGTCCAGAAGGCCATCATTGACACCCTCAAGCGAGAGGGTAAGACACAGAAAGAAATTTCTGAACGAATAGGCTGTTCCCAGAGTGCTGTATCAAGGCACCTCAGTGGGAAGTCTGTGGGAAGGAAAAAGTGTGGCAAAAAACGCTGCACAACGAGAAGAGGTGACCGGACCCTGAGGAAGATTGTGGAGAAGGACCGATTCCAGACCTTGGGGGACCTGCGGAAGCAGTGGACTGAGTCTGGAGTAGAAACATCCAGAGCCACCGTGCACAGGCGTGTGCAGGAAATGGGCTACAGGTGCCGCATTCCCCAGGTCAAGCCACTTTTGAACCAGAAACAGCGGCAGAAGCGCCTGACCTGGGCTACAGAGAAGCAGCACTGGACTGTTGCTCAGTGGTCCAAAGTCATTCGGAAATCAAGGTGCCAGAGTCTGGAGGAAGACTGGGGAGAAGGAAATGCCAAAATGCCTGAAGTCCAGTGTCAAGTTCCCACAGTCAGTGATGGTCTGGGGTGCCATGTCAGCTGCTGGTGTTGGTCCACTGTGTTTTATCAAGGGCAGGGTCAATGCAGCTAGCTATCAGGAGATTTTGGAGCACTTCATGCTTCCATCTGCTGAAAAGCTTTATGGAGATGAAGATTTCGTTTTTCAGCACGACCTGGCACCTGCTCACAGTGCCAAAACCACTGGTAAATGGTTTACTGACCATGGTATTACTGTGCTCAATTGGCCTGCCAACTCTCCTGACCTGAACCCCATAGAGAATCTGTGGGATATTGTGAAGAGAAAGTTGAGAGACACAAGACACAAGACCCAACACTCTGGATGAGCTTAAGGCCGCTATCGAAGCATCCTGGGCCTCCATAACACCTCAGCAGTGCCACAGGCTGATTGCCTCCATGCC
>RJVU01069169.1:179851-246997 GCA_003731715.1 Anabarilius grahami
TTTTTTTTTTTTTTTTTTTTTTTTTCCCAACTTCTTCGGCCTTGATTTTGTTTTGAGTAGCGAAGTGTCGCGGAACTTCTCTTGAAAGAGTCATGGAATATTGGACTTTTGTGGGATGGACTTTAGTTAAAACATTGATGCGCAATGTTCATGTTGAAGCGCAATTTGTTTTTGTTTTTCTGTGGGTTGTTTGGGGTCTTATGGTCACACTATTGCTTGAATATGGTTTAGAGAATGTGAACTTGGCTACATATGTCTTTACATCTGAAGAATGCCACTCATTGACTTAGGTAAATTATCTTTTTCCACATGGAATGTGAATGGGTTGGGGCACCCTATTAAAAGGAAGAAGGTGGTGGCTTCTCTTAAGCGTAACAAACTGGATATAGTATTTCTCCAAGAGACACATCTTGCTATGCAGGAAGCTGAAAAACTTGGCAGAGCATTTGGCGGTTATATGTTTTGCAGTGAAGGGTCAAGTAATAGTAGGGGAGTTATAATATTAATAAAAAAGCATTTACAATTTAGATATGTTAAACAAATGAAAGATAAGTCCGGAAGAGTTATTATGGTTTGGGCTGAAATACAGGGGCAGAATTTATTATTGGCCAATATCTATGCGCCTAACATTGACGATCAACATTTTTTTATAGATCTAGAAGCGAAGTTGCGAGCTGCTGGGAATTATGAGATTGTGTTGGGTGGAGATTTTAATTTGTTAATGGATCCACTCTTAGATCATAGCAGCCCAAAAGTGTATAACACACCTAAAGCGAAGTTGTCATTACTTAGGATGTGTCAGTCTCTCGGCCTCATAGATGTTTGGAGACTCCTGAATCCACTTGGAAGGGACTACACCTTTTTTCGAATGCACATAAAATTTTCTCTAGAATTGACTTTTTCCTTTTATCAAAATCACTTATCCCTTCTGTCATCACATGCAATATTGGAAATATCTTAATTTCGGACCATGCTTGGGTATGTTTAGAGTTGAAGCCTTATATAGAGAGGAAAAAATCATATAGATGGCGTCTTAATACATCTCTCTTACAAAACCCAGTATTTCAACAAATGTTAAAAACAGAAATTAATGGGTACATAGAAACAAACTGGTCATCAGTATCTTCGGTGGGAGTGGCTTGGGACGCTTTTAAGGCAGTTATTAGGGGACGTATTATTCAATTTGCGGCGCATTCCAAGAAACTTAAAGCACAAGAACTTTTGGAGTTGGAAAATGGCATTAAAAGGGCTGAAACAAAGATAAAACGTCAAGTGACACCTAGTGGTCTTCGAGAATTAACTCAGCTGAAATATAGATATAACACCATTCTGTCTCCAAAAGATAGATTTTTTGCTATTCAGGACAAGACAGACATATTTTGAGTCAGGAGATAAAGCAGGAAAACTTCTAGCTAATTATATCAAGCACAAGGAGTGTTCTTCCATTATTCCATCTGTTAGGTCCTCTAGGGGAGATATATTTACTACTGCTAAAGATATAAATAATACATTTTAAGAATTTTATATAGATCTTTACAAGTCAGCATCATCATCAACTGATGAGGATATTAGCAGATTCCTGGATCCGTTAGATCTCCCTAAACTATCAAATGAGCAGAAGCAACTTCTTGACTCCGATATAACTCTAGAGGAAGTGATTGAGGTGATCAGAGCATTGCCTACAGGAAAAGCTCCTGGTCCGGATGGTTTCCCCGCAGAATTTTTTAAGGAACACATTAAAGACCTTGCTCCTTTAATGCTAGAAGTTTTTATGGAGGCATTTCAGAGGGAGGAGTTACCACCAACAATGTCACAAGCTCTAATTAGTCTTATACTTAAAAAGGATAAGGATCCAAGTGATTGTAAAAATTACCGCCCAATATCACTGATTCAACTTGATATGAAAATCTTATCAAAAATCCTGACTAATCGTTTTAATAAAGTTATATCATCACTTATACATTTGGATCAAGTAGGGTTCATTAGTGGTCGTAGCTCTTCTGATAATATTCGTCGGTTTATTGACATTATGTGGTCAGTAAGGGAGGAACAGACCCCAATTGCAGCTATCTCATTAGATGCCGAGAAGGCTTTTGACATGATGGAGTGGAGGTACCTTTTTAAAATTCTAGAAGTCTATGGGTTTGGAACCACGTTTATAACCCATAGATGGGTTTATGGGGGCAGTCGTGGCCTAATGGATAGAGAGTCGGACTTGTAACCCAAAGGTCATGGGTTCGAGTCTCATGTCCGGGAGGGATTGTCGGTGAGGGGAGTGAATATCCAGCGCTCTCCCCACCTTCAATACCACGACTGAGGTGAGACCCTTGAGCAAGGCACCGTACCCCCAACTGCTCCCCGGGCGCCGCAGCAATGGCTGCCCACTGCTCCGGGTGTGTGTTCACAGTGTGTGTGTTCACGGTGTGTGTGTGCACTTGGATGGGTTAAATGCAGAGCACAAATTCCGAGTATGGGTCACCATCCTTGGCCACATGTCCCTTCACTTCACTCCTGAGGGTTGCTATTAATTAATTAATTAATTAATTAATAAATAAGATGGATTAAATTATTGTACAAGCAACCGGTAGCAGCGGTACAAACCAATGGATTAATTTCAGAGTATTTTGTACTGGGTAGAGGAACACGGCAAGGCTCTCCACTCTCCCCGTTGCTGTTTTGTCTTGCTTTGGAACCTTTAGCTGCTGCAATTAGAAAAAACTAGGATTTTCCTGGCATTGTAGCAGGGGGACTAACACACAAGCTTATACTTTATGCAGACGACATTTTACTATTTGTCTCTGATCCTGGTAGGTCTATACCTTGTCTCCTTAGATTAATTGACATTTTTTCTAAATTTTCAGGTTATAGGGTGAATTGGTCTAAATCGGAAGCCCTTGCACTGACTGCATTTTGCCCTGCTTTAGCTTTTCACCCTGGCATGTTCCAATGGCCTAAGCCAGGTATTAGATATTTAGGAATTCTATTTCCCCCAAATTTAAATGACTTAGTAAGAGCTAATTTCGACCCCTTAATGAAGAAGATTTCCTGCGATATGGATAGATGGGCTCCACTCCATATGTCTATGGCTGGAAAAGTCAATGTAATTAAAATGAGTTGTACACCAAAATTGAATTATTTATTACAGTCTCTCCCTGTACAAATACAGCTTTACTACTTTAAACAGTTTGACAGAATATGTAAGGTTTTTATTTGGAATGGTAAGCGTCCTCAGATGCATTCTAATAAGTTGCAGAGACCTGTTGAGAAAGGTGGTTTAGGCCTGCCTAATGTTTTATTTTATTATTATGCTTTCAGTCTCAGACACCTGGCTCATTGGTCACTGCCGCCTGAGCGAGCTCCCCCTTGGTATACGATTGAACAATCTGTCTTGCCTTCGATTTCATTATTGCAGATACTGTCCATTAAACTGGATAGCGAGGTGAAAAAACATCCTATTATTTCACATTTGCATACAGTTTGGTTAAAGATTTTCTGTCTGCGTAGCTCTGACCCTTACCTAAATGCTTGCTCAAGTATATGGTTGAACCCTTAACTATGTATTAATAAAGCCCCTTTCCTATGGAGGGAATGGATTAAGAAAGGTGTCATTATATTAAGTGACCTTTATGAAAATGGTAGTCTGAAGTCATTTGAACATTTACGTCAGCAGTATGGTATATCTAAATCTCAGTTTTTTCGGTATTTACAGTAACGACATTTACTTTGTACTACTTTTGGTTCTAGTACACAGCCTCCTAAAACAGCAGACATTCATTGTATGATAATTTCAGCATATGGGAAGGGTCATGAAGCATCAACATACTACTCCTGGCTGATTCAAAATCATGGTGATGGAGTGTCATTAGCTCTTAAGAAAATATGGGAAAGGGACTTGAATTTAACATTTGATGATGATGAGTGGTATAGAGTTTTAAAAAATGTCAAAATGGTGTCTAGGGATGCAAAAATACGCCTTATACAGTTTAAGATAGTACACCGTTTTTACTGGACCCCTTTCAGACTGTTCAGGCTTGGGTTAAAAGATACACCATATTGCTGGAGATGTAAGACTGAGGATGGAGACTTAACTCATGCCCTCTGGTCCTGTACAAAAATTCAGGATTTCTGGATAAGGGTTCATGAACACATTTGCACTGTTTTGGATACTCGGGCTTCACTATGTCCTCAATTGTTCATATTAGGTGGGTGGACAGACAGTGACATAAGAGACAAACACATAAGACACTGGGTACAAACCAGTTTAATGATTGGCAGACAAATTATTCTTAGGAGCTGGAAGTCAGAGGAGGCCCCTTCCTTTCAGGATTGGATAGCAGAACTAGGTAGAGTGGCTGCATTTGAAAATATGTCTTATAGACAGATGGATAAATTACATTTATTTGATAAGAAATGGTCCAGATATTTATCTTATCTGGAAAAGGGGTAGTAATCACTCTGTGAGAGAACATGTTCACATGTTTTTTTTAATTTTTTTATTATTAGTTATTTATTTTTTATTGTACTATTATTCTCCTTTTTTCACCAATATATGCTGGAAGTTATACTTATTGTATTGAATTGTATAGCCAAGTTGTGACCTTAAGCTGTAGTGGGGATTTCTTGTGTGTGTGGGTGGGTGTTGATATTGGGGTGAAAATGTTGATTTTTGTACAGATGCATTACGTTGTATTCTGAAAGTGCCTGAAATCAATAAAAATGTTAATCAAAAAAATGTTGTAAATATTATAGTGATGTAAATAGTTCTTTTATAAGATCTGCCCCTTTTTTATCAAATCTAACGTTACTAAATTGATACAAGATCTGTTATTGGAGAAAAAAATAAAATACATGTGACGTGAGAAGAATTCATAAGAAAAATAGCATTTCAGATAAAATTAACATTTTGAGTTTGTGACAATTTTCAATGAGCAAAAAGCTAATGTTGTAAATATTATAGTGATGTAAATAGTTCTTTTATAAGACCTGCCCCTTTAATCGTTCTTTTATAAGACCTGCCCCTACACGGGGAAACGAGAGGCGATAAACCACTCCCGACTGGCAATCGGATGGTCGGATGAATTTCTGGCATGTCCGAAATTTTGTTCGCCCCTCGTGAGGATATCGCACAGTTGAAGCAGAGCTACGAACCGATTGCCCTAATCTCCGTTTTTTTTTTCCCTCACTGCACCAGTGCGAAAACTGAAATTAAACCATTTCATTAACATTTACATTAATGCGGAAAAAGAAAAAACAAAACAAAAATACGGAGATCTTTAAGTTCTGTAGCTATCAAACTAGCTGCAATTTAGCAAACTGTTGCTTACCTCCAGTTCGTGTTGCATTATGGATAAACCATAGTCTTTGAGCCATCCTTGATCATGAGAAAAAATTAAGGTGGGAGGGGGGGGATCTTACCCTATTAATTCACAAAACATTCATTCACAATTTACATACTACAGAGTATGTAACTTAACATCAAACCTTTTTAGAGAAAGCAAACATAAATTTAGTATGGTTATTTCAGCATTAAACATCTCTGGTGAGCGACTGGGTGTTCAGTGGATGGGTGGGTAGAGATCTGTGGTAAGTGTGCCTGGTGTGAGAGTGTTCTCTTGTGGACCGGTGTGTCACTGTCATTAATTCTCCAAAGAAACACCCTCCAGTTCTCCAAACACCTCCCTCGCCTTCTCAGCAGAAGCACTTTAATAAGGCGCCGGAGCGCTTTGCCCAACGAGGAGAAGGGAAAGCAATCTAGAACAACGTTCCTTTGGCCCGATTACACTGCCATGGATAATGCAGCCAAGCCAGTAATGCATGGCAGGGAACGCATGATGGTGGGAAAAGGAGAGGTGCTGCTCTCCTCTGCTCCCTTTTGCTGGCTCTCTTACAGGGTGGCTTTTGTTCAGCCCACTCCTGCTGTTCCAGCAGCTTGGGGTTTGTGTGTGGCGCTCGGGCCATCCCTGGGCCTGGATTTTTGCACTTGTCTTTTGTCTGCGCTTTGCTCTTTTCTCAAATGGCCCCAGGTGCCAGCCAGCAGAATGCCGCCTTTCACAGCAACTCAATGCAAATGCAAACACTCTGACCTATTATAGCGACAGGAGTACATTCCAACAGCCAGGAAGCAGCACTCGAAATAAGAACAAAAAAATAGATTGAGAAAACAATATATGAAGGATAGAGGTGTTGAGGGCAGGTGCATTGACAATTCAACCATGCCAAGTACACAACAATGTGTTGGAAAAAGTTTATTTTCACCAAACATATACAAAAATAAAGTCATCATGTCTGCTATAATCGCTGGAGATCATGTTATATTATGTGAGAGTTTTCTCTTTATGCATCAAAGACCAAAACGTGTCCAGACATGTCAGCTCAAAATCAAAAGGAAAAAAAATTTATATAAGAAAATGAAAAATTCTTGCATTGTGTAATATTCAAATACAAATACAGCAAGACAACAAATGGCATATACTTTTTTTAGCATTAGAGTAATGAGTATTTTGGGGGAAATGATTTAGAAAATTTTAAACATTTTGATTAGAATAAAACAAACTTTATTTTCTTTTTTTAAATATAGGACAGGTTTCTTGACTCTCCCTTAAAGGGATAATTCACCTAAAAATGCAAATTCTCTCATCATTTTCTCATCCTCATGCCATCTTCGATGTATATGACTTTCTTTCTTCAGATAAACAAAAAAAAAAGATTTTCAGGAAAATAATCCATCTCTATGAGTGAATGTGAATGTGTGCCACTCAGTTGATGCTTGAAAAACCACACACAGCAATCATGACGGTAATCCATACGACCCCAATGGATGAATCAATGTCTTGTAAAAAGGAAAAATACTGATATTTTTAACTTTTGTAACTACTTTAACTTTTCTTATACGAGCGTTCATGAGGGACATTGTGACACATAACGCAAGTATGTCCTATTTGCTTTCCTGTAGCTCAGTGGTTAGAGCATGGCACTAGCAATGCCAAGGTCATGGGTTCGATCCCAGGGATTGCACATACTCGGATACAAATGTATAGGATAATGCAATGTAAGTCGCTTTGGATAAAAGCGTCTGCCAAATGCATAAATGTAAATTTAAATGTAAGTATGTTGTAAAGTACATGCGAGAATGTACCCAGATCCTCTGTGCTTGTGTTACTTCTCGCGCGATCTTCAAAACGCACTTACGTCACAACGTCCCCCCTCATAGTTTAAAAAGTTAAAAATATTTTTCTTACACATACCTATCGTTTAATTTCAATAGACATTGATTCATCCACTGAGGTCGTATGGATTACCGTCATGTTCGCCATGTGTAGTTTTTCAAACGTCAACCGTGGCACTCACACAGATTGACTTATTTTACTAAAAATCTTAGTTTGTCTTTATCTAAAGAAAGAAAGTCCTATACATCGGGAATGGCATGCGGGGGAGTAAATGATAAGAGAATTTGCATTTTTGGGTGAACTATGCCTTTAAAAAGGATATGCTGCACAGTCTAGTAACTAAAGGAAATGCAGTCTCACTTTGTGTCCAGAATAAGAGTGTTGTACACACCTCAAGCTAATTAGTCTGAAGGTAAAGTTTTACTTTGCATTTACATGATATTCAGGTGGAATGTACCCAGAAATCCTTATTAGTGTGCTGCATATAAATCTGTGCTCCCTGAGCTGTCATGCCTTGTGGCCCAAGTTGTCCAGAGTTTGAGGGTGAGGAGGTGTGGATAAAGGGGCAATATCGGGGCTCAGGTGCATCAGTCGTCTGAGCCGCTATCGTGGCGGTGCCGGTAGCTTTGTGATGGGGACCCTCGACCAGCACGGTGGCCATCAGAGGACGAGTCTGTGTCGTGCCGCTGGCGGCGGTGCTGGTGAGGGGGGGTCAGTGTCCTACGGTCGGCCTTTGGCTCCCCTCCTGAATGGCTGTCACGGGCTCCGGCTCCACTCTGACTGCTCCTTGATGGATTAGGACCATGGTGGTCCCAGGAATCTTTTCTCAGCCTGGGGAGCACAAAACACACCTAGACAATCATTTATTCCAGGCAAGCATGGAAAGTTTGGTTCTGTTTGAGGGAAGAACCATAATTCAGAAATGGACTATGAGGAATACACTATAGCATTCTATAAAATAAAAAAAAGGTCAAATTTATTTATTTCACAATTTATTACATTTATTTATATAGCACTTTTCACAATACACATTTTTTCAAAACAGCCTCAAAGAAAATCATTATGTTGATGTTTATAATATCTTAATATCTTCACGCCATATAGTTGCATTTAGAAGATTAGAGATGGGCGATAATATAGTTTAAATTTTGCAACAATACAAGCAATCGAACAGTTGAGATTTGCTATATAGTACATATTGTCCTATGTGGGAATACTGGATGTATGCAGATAAAGTTGGATATACTTACATACCCAACTTAGAGCTGGGTGATAATATAATTACATTTTGGTACTAAATAAAGTCAAGAAGTTGAGATTTGCTAAACTGCATACTGTATGTATGCAGATTAAATTGGACAGGATATTAACAGTGGATATAAAAGTCTACAAACCTCTCTTAAAACAGCTGTTCTTTTTGTGATGTAAAAAATGAGAAGATAAATCATATCAGAACTTTTTCAGGCCAAAAGTTTGTTTTAACCGTGAAAGATATTGGTTTACTTATGCACTTTTTGAGCACTTGAGCTTAACGGAGACTTGAGTGTTTGTATATGTTTAAGAGGCTGTTGCGTTGACCCTGATTTATTGCAATACAGAGATTGAGTTTTATTTTGATTTTAGAAATTTCTTGTTTTTCGCTGGCATGTCTCTTGTGTGTTGAGGACTAATGCATCTTTGGGCCTACATTCAGTGCGAGGAAAATACTATTAAAATGAGATACTTTTACTCAAGTGGTAGTGGAATTGGTGACTTGTAACTTGTAATGGAGTAATTTTTGCTGTAAAGTATCTACACATTTTCTTAAGAATGGTTTTCAGGTACTCTTTACATCTCAAGTACCAGTCTATTTTGGCATAGAACCTTCTGCTGTCTGCTCAAAAGCTGATAATGAAGAGAACTTTCACCTTTCATCAGGACAATGATCCAAAACAAACATCTGAATTAGGGCTGCACGATTAATCGCATGCGATTGTCACGCGCATTTCGTCAGTAAAGCCGGTTCCCTGATTACCGCTAAATCAGCATCACCTGCTTTCAGATGGAGCGGCATATAATAGACAGAGCCGTAGATCACTGACAAGCCACGCAATATCGCGTTCATTATCGAAGGCGATTCATCTGCGATATGAACGCGATATTGCGTGGCTTGTCAGTGATCTACGGCTCTGTCTATTATATGCCGCTCCATTTGAAAGCAGGTGATGGCGATTTAGCGGTAATCAGGGAACCGGCTTTACTGACGAAATGCGCGTGACAATCGCATGCGATATATCGTGCAGCCCTAATCTGAATCAACAAAAATATGGCTTCAGCTAAGAAAGATGAATGTTTTGGAATGGCCCAGCCAGATCCCAGAAAAAATGTGGGGGAACCTGAAGAGGATTGTGCACAAGAGATGCCCTCGCAATTTAACAGATCTGGAAATTATTTTTGCAAAGAAGAGTTGGAAAATATTCCCAAATCAGGATGTGCCAAGCTGATAGACTCCTATTCAAATAGACTGAGTGCTATAATTACATCAAAGGATGTTTCAACTAAGTATTAATCAGGGGTGTGAACACTTATGCAGTTAGTTTTTTTTTTCTCTCTAAAATGTGTCACTTTGGTTTTCATTGGCATTGCATAGGTTAAAATTTTTACATTAAAGGTGCAAAGTTTGTCTAATATGATTCATCTTTGTTTAATTCGCACGCTGCTAAACGATGTCAAATTCTGTGAATATCTCTCCAATAAGTTTGCATGGTTTTTAGAAAACAATGATAAAGGAGATGTTTCTGACTCTGTTCTATAGGAGACAATGAAAGCAGTTATCAGAGGCGATATTATTGCATACCAAACAGCTAAAAATAAAGAAAATGAAGCCAAATTAAATTAAATTGATAAACAATTAACACACTTAGAGACCGACTACAGGTCTACCAACAGCGAGACCATACTTAAGAAAATAGTAGCGATGCGAAGTGAATAAAATTTGATTCTTTCTAAGAAAGTATCAAGACAACTTATGCATATCAGGGAAAAGCAATTTGAAATAGGTGATAAGCCCCAAAAATTACTTGCACGCCAATTGAAACAGGCTCAAGCATCGCGTTCAATACAGAAGATAAAATTGAGCAATGGGACTGTAATTGTTAATTCCAAAGAAATTAATCGTCATTTTGCTGATTTCTACAGGGAAGTCTATGAATCTAAGTGCTATATGACTGAAGAGTCAATAGAGAATTTATTTTCTGATTTGAATCTTCCTTCTCTTAGTACTGAAGCAAAACAATTCCTAGATAAAGAAATTACCTTGGAAGAAATAAATGAAGTAATATCGCAGTTACCTAATAATAAATCTGCTGGCCCGGATGGCTTTAGCGCTGAATTTTACAAAAAATTCAGGGACAACCTTGTACTTATGATTCAAAGATTGATTAAAGATGTAATAACACAAAATAAATATCCACCAACAATGTATCAAGCGAATATAATACTAATTCCGAAACCGGGACGCGATAAGCAGCAAATGTCTTCATACCGTCCAATCTCTCTCATTTCCATTGAATCTAAGATTATAAGCAAAATTCTTGCAAACAGATTGAAAACATACATTTGTTCAATAATTCATCAAGACCAAACTGGCTTCATGCCCAACAGACATATTTACTTTAACTTGAGACGACTGTTTAATATAATTTATCATAAGAAAAACTCAAAGGCATGTGTAATTTCGCTAGATGCTCAACGAGCTTTTGACCAATTAGAATGGAAATATATGATTGCGGCTCTAAAGAAATGTGGTTTTGGTCCAGAATTTATTAAATGGATTGAAATAATGTACGCACATCCAGTTGCGTCTGTTATTACCAACCAAGACAACTCAAGGCCATTTAATCTATCACGTGGCACACGACAGGGGTGCCCCCTGTCTCCCTTTTTATTTGCCATATCAATGGAACCGCTGGCAGCTAGTATTAGGCAACATCTCAGTATAGAGCCTATAACGACAATGGGCAGACCCCAATATCTGTCATTATATGCAGACGATATTCTCTTGTATATTTCTAATCCTGCAAAGTCCATTCCACCACTACTCAAGCTTATTGAAGAATTTGGCAGTTTCTCTGGATTCACAATTAATTGGGAAAAAAGTGAACTAATGCCAATCTCTGACGACCTTGATCAAGAATTCCTAGCCAGTTCTAAATTTAAAGTTGCAAACCAGCATTTCAAATATTTAGGTATAATAATTACTAAAAAGTCCAACATGCTTTTAAAAACTAACTGGAAAAAGAAAATTGATCAACTTAAAGACAATATAACCTTTTGGAAAACACTCCCCATGTCCATGGTAGGCAAAATAAACGCTATAAAAATGGTTGTACTTCCAAGATTTTTATATATATTTCAAGCTATCCCTTTTTCTATTCCCCTTCATCTTTTTAAACAGCTAGAATCTATTATAACAGACTTTATTTGGGCCAGTAAGCCAGCAAGGATTAATAAAAAACATCTCAACAAATCCAAGGATCAAGGAGGGTTTGGGCTTCCTAATTTTAAAAATTATTATTGGGCAGCTAATCTAAACACTTTAGCGTGGTGGAGAAAGATCAGTTTAATGGAGCCAGACAAACCAGAATGGTTAGCAATAGAGGAAGCTTCTTGTAATAAGACTTCATTAATTGCCCTGCTAAACAGTCCCATTAAAATAGACTTAAAGTGTTACAATGGAAATACAGTTCATTCTAATTCAATTAAAGTATGGAAACAAATCAAGAAATATTTGGAAATTCCAGATATATATCTGGATACTCCAATTTGCCATAATCATGCTTTCCCCCCAGGACTACACGATAAGTTCTTTTTTCAATGGAAACAAATAGGCATAACCACAATTAAAGACCTATACTACGAAGGCAAATTTAGCTCCTTTGACCAGCTAAAGCAACACCACGCCCTTGCCCCCGCAAATTTTTTCCGTTATTTGCAGGTTAGAGATTTCATCAGAAAGAACATCACCGATTTTGAAGTTTTGAAGTTAAATCCCAATTTAGAGAACATCATAAAGGTTCAGACTGGTATAAGTGGGGGGGTGTCTCGTTTCTACAATTTACTGCTAGAAAAGGTTAACACTGACACAGAGAAAATAAAACTTGACTGGGAGGAGGAAATGGGTTTTAACATTCATGAAAATACGTGGGAGGAATGCTTGAGAAACATACATGCATGCTCTGTGAATGCTAGACATAATCTGATTCAATTCAAGGTAATCCATAGGCTCCATTATTCAAAATCAAAACTTCATAAAATATATCCTACAATATCTCCACTCTGCAACAAATGTAAAACAGTAGATGGCACTTTGTTCCATTCTTTATGGTCATGCTCTAAAATCCAGCCATTTTGGAAAGGCATATTTAAATTTCTATCTGAAGCACACTATCAATTTGGAACCTGAACCCAGCATTGGTATTTTAGGAGCAAATAGTACTTTTTGCAATAGATATCAAACACAATCCATTATGTTCTGTATGATGTTAGCAAAAAAACTTATTCTACAGATGTGGAAAGCAGACACTGCCCCAACCATTGAACTATGGACCAGAGAACTGGGCAATATGTTGCATTTGGAAGAATTGAGATACTCATTAAACGAGAAACTACCCACTTTTAAGAAGATTTGGAATCCAATCAAATTATTCTTACAGGAGGACTGAATTAGCCTTTATATTTAGGCTTTATTTCCTATTCCATACTGTCCAGTTTCATTTTATTTATTTTTTTGCTGTTGCTATCCACCAATTTTTTATTTTTATTTATTTATTTACTTATTTGTTTTTGCTGCTACTCAAATACAATATGCTTTGGTTTATAGAACATTTAAAAGAAACCTTCTATAATTAATCTAACAGGGAAGGGTTGGGGTTATTTTGTTATTGATATGTTGTAAACTTAGTCAAGCATATGTACAATGGTTCTATTGGAAAGTTCTTGTTCTGCATATTTTCTGTCTTTGTAACCATTGTGTAGATATTTGTCTTCAAGAAATAATGATAATAAAAAAAAAATAAAATAAAAATAAAAAAAACTTTATATTGCGGCACTGTGTTGCAGTATTGGGGTTTCCCTCAATATGTCATACTCAGGATTCCCCTGCTGTCGGGACATATTTAGAACGCTTAACTTTATCTTTATAGACTAAATACAGTGATATAAAACACCACTGAACTCACACCTTATTGAAAATGTAGGTTATAGGCTACAGGCAAGCAGGTTGACTCAGAATATGAACGTAATGCGCAAAGTTTGACGCTAAGCATTTCCCAGTGAAATACTGGCATAAAGTTGGTTTGACATTGGACGGTCAATATTCACAAATTTAGGGACCGTCTCTAAAGTTACACACAACATTTCTAACTTCAATAGCATTTGAAGAAAATTACTTACAGTCATAAAACCAACTGTAAAGTGTTCATGTAGGTTTCAGGTATGATGCACACCTTTTAGATTCTTGATATTGAATAAAATAAACTGTCAAGTCATATGTAAATATCGTTATATATTTCACAGCCTACTGTATGTTCATAAACAAAATATGCCATCATTTAAAGCTCTATAGTATTTGAAGAGAATTAATTACAGTCTGTAAAGTGTGCATGTAGGTGTGATGCACAACTTTTAGACTGTTGATAATA
Organism: Anabarilius grahami; assembly: GCA_003731715.1. Taxonomy (NCBI): domain Eukaryota; kingdom Metazoa; phylum Chordata; class Actinopteri; order Cypriniformes; family Xenocyprididae; genus Anabarilius; species Anabarilius grahami. Next base: position 193,698 of record RJVU01069169.1, read on the forward strand.
AATATGAACTCATGCTGTAGTGAAAAACAGTAATATTTACACATGATTTGACAGTTTATTTTATTTTATACCAAAAATCTACCACATGCCATCATTTTAGATTGTTGATATTAAAATAAATATAAGCTCATGCAGTAGTAAAAAAAGCAATATTTTAGTTATTTTATTAAATCTAAAAAAATCTAAAAGGTGTGCATCATGCCTGTAAGTCGTTATCTTCAAATGATACTGAAGTTAATAGAAATGTGTATACCAATGTCATATATAACTTTAGAGACAGTCCCTAAATTTGCGAATATGGACCATCCAATGTCAAGCTAACTTTATGCCAGTATTTCTCTGGGAAATGCCTAGCGTCAAACTTTGCACATTACGTCCATATTCTGAGTCCACCTGCTTGCCTGTAGCCTATATATATATATATATATATATATATACACACACATTATAGCCTACATCCCCCAAATAAAGTGCAAGTTTGGTGGTCTTTTATATCACTGTATTTAGTCTATAAAGATAAGTTAAGCGTTCTATGTCACGATGGCAGGGGAATCCTGGAGTATGACGTATTGAGGGAAACCCCAGTACTGCAGCACAGCGCCGTGATATAAAGTTAAGGAAAGTTATAGGTCTACCTCAGATTTAACATTTGAATTGTACATCAGCATCGGGGAATAACGTTATCATCTCTTTCACAGTAGAGAAGGCTGCTTACATGTAGGCTATACAGGGAAAGTTACAGTGAAGACACTGAATTAAATGTAAACAACTTTTGTGTCTTTATCAGCTTTTATGCATATATACTGGCCCTGATAATCATCACACATGCACTTATTGCTTGCTCCATTAATGTAAATCGTTTTTGTGAATGAAATGAATGACTTGCTCTAACTGTTGCTCTGCTCTTCGTCAACACGCACTTGCACCACCTGCTGGTGAGGCCGACTCACAGCAGATGGAGATTATGCTCGGTACTCTACTGCTTTTCCTGAAGTCCCCGGATGTGAAATGTTGCATTTGAACCACTGAATTTGTGGAAGCGAATTTGTAATGCGAAATAAAATGGACCGAAAATTGCCAGCTGAATATTATAGGTTGTATTTTTAAACAGAATGAATATTTTGGAAGTGAAATCTGAAAGGTGAATATGGATTATTGAATTTTTAACAACGAAAATGTGTGTGAAATATTTTGAATTGAAATATTCACAGCTTAAATATACAAACATGTTGAATTCCAGCCCATAAAAATACAATATATTAAAATACAAGCACTGTTAATGCAATGCATTTTTTTTTTCAATTAGTGCAATTCAACAAGCTTTTTGTTTCAAAAACATATAGCAATATTTTACTTCCATACTGTATCATTTAATAAGAGGAAACAAACTAAAGATGTGATGAACTAAACCAATCAAATTGTCTTACAACGCCCTCTTGTGAACAAACTGAGTTATACCTCAGAGAAAGAAAAATTCTCTAGGTTCATAAATTATAAAATTATCAGTAACAAAAATGGTATTTAATGAGTTCATTGACAAAATGGAAAAACTACACAATTTACCTTTTACTGTATATTTCAAAGTCAGAATCTGAAGAGTCTTTTCTGCTTCTGTGTTTCTTCATCTCTTTTTTCTTCTTTTTCTCCTTCTCCTTCTTGCTCTTCTTTTCCTTTTTACTCTTCTTTTTGCTGTCAGATCTGTAAATAATATCAGTTCTCAATTTAGATATTGTGGCTTTTGTCAGTAGTATCTGTTTTTGTACTCATGAATTCTCAACTTTAAAATTCATTCAAATGTAATTTTTGACCATAAAAGACGTAAAATGTATTCTTATGCTACACAAACACGAAAGGAGAGACTGGGGCTGATTAAAATTTTTTTGCTCTAATGAATAAACAAGCTCAATCGGTTTATTCTGTATTCATCAAGTCTTCATCACAAGAAAAAAAAAAGAAAGAAAAAAAGATGCAGTTATATTTTCTATTGGAATTTGATTTTGGAGCACAACTTTGTGACAATTTTTCAGTGTAGCCCCTGTAGCGTCTGGATCAATCAGCCACACAATTATTCATTGTATTTAATGAATTACCCATAAACTCACTCCCACTGTCAAAGTTCTGTGAACCCATCCCCCTAAAACTGCAACCAGCATCCCAAATGTAGCTAACACACTGACAGAACTAGGTGTCCTGTTACAGATACAGGGTACTTATATGGTCAGAAAGAATGTTAGTGACTTGTGACTCCTTCTTCCTGAGAAGGACAAATAAACTCTCTTAATCCTATGTATTCTCTATATAACCACTTAGGAAATGTATAAACATGTATCCAAGTTTCCCATCTCATGACTTTCCTTTTATAGGCTTTATTCTATTTGTTAATTTTCTCTTTTGAACTATTTTGGGTATTAATATATTCCAGAGCTGGAATTCATAGTTAACTGAGATCACATTGGCAACATGTTTGGTATCTACGGACTCCAACTTTCATTTCCTATTTTGTCATTTATGTTACATGTTACTAACTCTGTGACATTAGTATTATAAGAATCTAGAAGGTTATTCTCTCATCCAATCCAGGGTCTTATGCTAATATCTTGCTACAGAACAAAGACTCGTAAAACTTCCCTCTGAAAGGGAAACTCCTTATTGGCTCAGACACCTCAAGAGGGTGTGACATCTTCACCCCTTATATTCACTGATCACAAGATCAAATTCGCTCTTCTCTTCCTGCTCTTCTTCTTCTCTTTTACTGACAAATGCTGATGTTAAGATGATGCTGTAGAAGCTAGAAGCTTCTATGGAACCCTAAGCTTGTGCCAGGCCTCGGCCTAGAAACTTCCATTCACCAAAGATCCTCTGAATCCAACTGGTTCTCTTTCGTCAAGACAATATCAGCAAAGATTCAACGGAAGCCTCCACAAATTGCATCAGGACAGTTTTAATTCAACTTGGAGAGACATGCAAGTATCAAACTTAGTCTCATCATCGGATACATTGAGTATCCTTACCCCTTTTAAAGAAGGGCCTGTTAAAACTAAACTGATGGTTTGCTCAAGGCTGTTGATCTGCTGAATGTCAAACAATGCTGTAACCTCTTGCTTCCTGTACTCTGCTTTAGCTCTCTCTCTCTTGGTAAACTGTATGCATGTATGTGTGTGAATGTTAGAGTAGTTTTAGTGTTTAGTCTAGTTAATAAAGTCTTGTTCATGTCACACGTAAAGTTGTCTGTGTTTTGCGCTCACATACCGGAGTCCCTATTCATGTCGGTCCTGACTACAGGCTTTTAGTAATACTTTACAATAAGATTGTTATTTCCCATAACCTGGAAATGAACATTTCTTAGAATTAATAAACAATTAACACTGTGCGTTCATTGGACAACAGGTTAATTGATTGTAATATTAATTTTATTACATTAAGTTAATTTTATTAACTGATCCAAATATTAATAATTAATCATAACTAGTTATGATTAATTATTCATATTTATTTTGAGCTAATTTGCTACACCCCAGTCTCCTCCATATGGAGAAAAAAACAACAACAAAAAAAAAAAAACAGAGGGTAGTCTAAACCAAAATCAACATGTTTTATGTTAAGTCTTTGGGTCATTCTCACGAAAACATTAAAACACCACAGCACTAATGATTTTAAATATTAAACATGACAAACAATATGAATGTATAATATATAATAAAAATGAAAAAAGAGTGGAAAAATGAAGTGTCCATGACTGATGTTCTCATCCTCCGCAACATTTTTTAAGGACTCTTGTCTTTACACACACAATAAATCTTGATTTTGAATTAAGCAACACATGCTAGAACCTCAAAGATGGCTACCAGGTAGACAGATCCCTTTCCATTTCTCCAGTTAAAAGTTAAAAATTCTCTTGACAGACCACACAACATTTTGATCATTACCGTAACCAAATTTTTCTTAATTTAGAAAAACTTTAAACATTTTCTGTGAAAAATGTATTTAATTAATAATTATGTACATTGAATAAAAGTTGGCTAAATCATCATGGCTTCTCTGAATTTAACAAAATATGCTGAGGTATATCATCCTCAGTAACACCATTCTCACTTACCACAACAATTTAAGGCCAGTTGCAGTAGAGAGAACTTCTGTTTCAGTAATGAAAATTTAATCATACAGTCTATTTTTAAATATATATTATGAGTTATTAAGTTAAATAATATTTACTAACTTTTGGAAAACTTTAGCAAAGGTTAGGGTGACAAAATTTCAGAGAAAAGGTTTACAAAAAAATAAATAAATCTACAGTGTCTGGAAGTCTACACAAATGTGGATGTTCACACACATGTTGGCACATTTATCATTATAATTTAATAATAATAATTTGTTACATTTATATAGCACTTTTCTGGGTACTCAAAGCGCTTTACATATAGTAGGGGGAATCTCCTCAACCACTACCAATGGAATTATGAATCCACGTTATGAATCCACGTCTGTGGAATTATGAAGACTTTCCACAGACATAATTATTTTGTATACTAAGCTCATACTTTCTATCCCCTAACCTCTAAACACAACTCTCACAGAACACTTTTGGACATTTGATATTTTAATAAAACATTGTATGTTTTGGTATATTTTGCCATTTGATTTATGAAGACAGCTCATAATGTATAGGTAGAGACACTACAATATGAAGACAGTTAGTCCTCACAAAGCAAGTCAAAACAGTATACATACAGGTTTGTTGCACTATATTAGTGAGAATAGTGATATTATGTCCTAACCTGACACTCAACCCTCACAGAAAGTTGTGTAAATCATTAGATTTAAATATAAACATGATTTGGCCAATTTATGAGCATTTTAAAATAGCGAGCAGGCTGGACTTTAACCAATAAGTGAGACAAGTGGCTGCTTAGGGCCTCAGGGAATCAGGGGGCCCATTGATGGCAAAAAATTTTTGGCAAATGCTACAGTACGTATTTGTGTTTGAGCTTTGGAGAGCATTAAAGGTTTTTCTATTTAGAATGCATTTTGCAGCATTGAGCTCAGTAGCTAATCACAGACATATCTATTGCTTTCTTGAACACAATGGCCAATCTGAGGTGTTTAAATTAGAAACCACTCACTCACTGAAAAGCAAGTTTTGTTCAGAGTTGAGTTCTGTGTGCTCACAATGTGTATTTCAACTTAATTCACATTTATTTGTATATCACTTGTCACAATACATATCGTTTCAAAGCAGCTTTACAGAAAATGTATGCGTCTACATTACAATTTAAAGTGATCTGTTATCAGAGGTGACTGAAAGTAATGTCTATTTCAGAAATGAGATTAAGATTAAGATAAAAAAAATCATGTTAACTAATGTACTTATTTTAGGCAGAAACAATAAGCTACTTAATTAATACAAGTTGTGATCATGATTACAATAAATAGAATTTTGGCAGACATGATGTACGATAAATAGATTTATTTTCAAGTGTAGAAAGCTTCATTGGTTATAACAGAACTTCATGAGATCGCTTTTTAGTGATTATAAAAGGAACACTCTTTAAATGGATTATAGGCTATACATATATAATCCATTCAGAATTTTAATAAAAGCCTTGTTTTTCATGCTGCTGAGAGGACTGATGAGGATTGAATAACATGTTGCAAAGTGTTGGTAATGACATCCCCATATAAATGTGGAATGTTTGAGCTCTATAAATTTGGGTCAAATCTGATTGGTTATCAATGTTTGTTGTTCATCAGCTAGAAGAAAATTGTTTTGACAGTGATTCCAACAATATTGTTTTTCTTTGCCATTATCATTGTGGTGTGGACTCTACTATTCTTTTAAATTTTGAGTAATTTTTAAAACTATCTTTGTAGTTATTGTTATAGTTATCGTTACTGGTAACAAATATAGTAACCAAAAATATAGTATAGCCTTAACAATTATAGTAAAATCTGTAGACTGTAAGCCATTCAGTCTTTATTACAGGATGCATGCTATCACAGACTACATTCTCATTGTTTTTGACACAATCAATATACCTAAAAACAACAAAAAAAAGTTTTTTTATTGTGATTATTAAATAAAAATATAAAACAAAATTATAAATTACTATAGTAATAATGTACTGTACATAATAATAATAATAATAATAAAAAACTAAAATTACAATACTAATATTATGACGTTCTCATATTTTAACATTAAACTATTAGGCTTTTCTTTATGATACAGGGTACCATTAAAGCTGCTTTATTGATGGTAACAGGTTTACAAAAGCTTCTCATTACAAATCTGGTAAATGGGTGGTGAATGTTGTATTGCTAAATGCACATTATACGCATGTGTTCTGTTTTTAGCCTATGCAAGTCTATATTTTTGAAGCACTGCAAAATCAAACAGATTGAACTTAAATCCATAATCATGCCAGTATTATCTAATTTATTTTCTACATTAAAGTTTATATTTTTAAACTATACCTCATTCTTAGTATACTTACGTTTATTACTGAAATCAGCAACCTCATTTCTGTAACTTATGTATCATTAGCGCAACAGGTATTTATTTAATAAATGGAAAAATAGTAGTTTGCTTTTAAATGCATGGGCTGAATATATAAAATCTGTTCTTTCAGGTTTGCCACATCATTTTGAAAATATGTCAGGTATAAATGAAATAAAATAAAAAATTTGGTTGTAAATGGCAGCAAGTGTTGCAGTAATGAGAAAAATCAGTCAAAATCAAATAAAAATGTTAATTTAAAAATATATTTTTCAGAGTTTCATGTAACCGTGCTTGACTGTTAATAATCATTTTTTAATAATGTATTAGCTTTCCCAAAGGTATTGATATTTTCAGACTGTTGCAGTAAAGAGATTTTTAAGGACTTGTTCTGGCCCCAGGAGCGTCCGATCACACCGGTGTGATTAGTTCAGCGCATCACGCGATCAACTGCCAAATTCAAATGTGTGTGCGCGCTTTAACTGGCGCTAAACCAGAGACGGACGCGCGCAGCGCTTTTCATATATTACATATATGCAGTGTTTTCAACCGCATAATGTTTATTTTAGGTTTCAGACATTTAAATACACACGAGTACTAACAAAACAATATATTTAGAGTTTGTAAAATACACAATGATGTCTATAGAAGCAAAAATAACAACCCTTTCCATTATAATTAGACGACACGTTTTATTCATATCAGATACACATTGTGAAAGTAACTTTAAAGCTTACTCTATTCTTCCCCAGTTCACCGACTCACTTAGTTTCATGTATTTCGGGAGAAGTGGATGAATTCACGGGTTGTAAATCCAACAGATCCGATTCTCTGTATGGCGCAAACTAACATGGCGGCGCCCATCGAGCATATGGCTCAACTAACATGATCGTTATAAAGGTGTTTAAACAGCAAAACACATCCACTTGCACATATTTGGCAATCGGAATATTAGATACTTCATGCTATAGTCAACAAATTTGTGAATATTTTGAATAAAAAAGGAAAAATTAAATAAAAGCAGATCATCAGTCATACAGCGCTGCGGTGTGTCACGTAACAAGCACTGACGCGTCACCATGGAAACCATAAAGCGATATGTTCTAAATAACGGTCGCTTTAAAAAACTCACGCTGGGGGGTCAGCCAGATTATTTAAAATTTAGGTGCGAAAGGGTTAAACGCCAGGAGCGCAACGACGCGCTGAGCGTCTTTTTCACGCTCAAGCGCTGAGAGCTCGGCGTTTTTTACCGGTCGCCTCGAGTTGAAGAATGTTCAACTTTGAGTAAAACGCTGCGCTCATCACTGTCACTTTTTAGCAAGCCGTCCAATCAGAGTGGAGGAGGGGCGGGACAAATACAACTCCGACCAACTGTCACATTCTTGCTGTACAGCGACATCAACAAACAGAAACAAAATGGATGAGAAATTAATATTGCTGGTCTCCGAACATACATAGCAAGTAATTCCACATTGTGTCAACATTTTTTGTTTGAAACAAATTATCTGCAAAATCAGTTATAAGTAACAGTGCCGCGGATGTTCCGTATCATAGCAACAAAGCGTCTCAACTGAAAAAACCGCTGCGCAGCTGAAGCGCTCTCAAGCGCTGACAGATAGGCGTTTTAAGCAGAGCGCTTAGCGTTTTCCGCCTTCCGCCGGCTAAAAACGCTTTGGTGGACACGGGGCCTAAGTGCTTTCACATTAGCACTTTTGGTGTGCAGTGCGCACCCGGGTTCGATTGACGTCAGAGTTTGGATAATGTGAACAGTCTTCTGAACTCGGGTGCGCACCCGCGAACCGTACCCAAATCCGCTTAAAAAGGGTGGTCTGGGGTACGGTTCAAGCGAACTCCGGTACGGTTCGCTGCTGATATGAATGCAAACGTACCAAATCGCGAAAGTGAACCGTTATTAATGCTGTATTATTTGATAAAAATGTGTGTTTTGCTGCGTCCCAATTCGCATACTATCCGTCCTAAATAGTATTCGAAAAAAGAATTAGTATGTCCCAAATCGTAGTATGTTGAAATGAGTATTCCAAAGATACCCGGATGGTCTACTTTTTCCGGTTAGAATTCGAAGTGCAGATCCGTGCACACTTCTAACGGCTAATATTGCCCATAACACATTGCGCTGTGGAGGAGGATTCGATTAGAACTACAAATACGAGTAAAAAGTGTTAAAAAACTACAAACATGACAGATGACAGAGACCGACGGTTAAGCAGAGCGGTTAAGATAAAGGGGCTTGAATGATTCATAATCAGTATAACCTGACGAAAAGATATTTATTAAATGTTATCCACATTATATTTCATCTGCAACAGCATTGTGAACTTTTATAACGATGCGTTTGGTCATTAACTTTTAAATGCATCATTATGCAAACTTTGCATAATGATGCATTGCAAAGATGAGGAGAGTTCTCTGCATTAAAGACCCATGACTGGCAGATCAACGTGCGACTACATTTCTCTCCGAAACGGTAGGAAATTAAATTTAATTGAATGTGAAGGATTTTAACTGTGACAAGATGATTGACAGGGCAGTTTAAACAGTTACAGGTTGCGTAACTAAGCGACAGAACGTCCGTTAAAGACGCAATTATGTCGAGGTAGTATGTCCCAAAGCTTGCATACTCTTCTGCTACACACTCAAAAGTATGTACTTTTTCTTTACAAAAACAGTACATACTTTTAGGACGTAGTATAAGTAGGCGAATTGGGACGCAGCTTTGTGTGTGTGTGTTTCACTCACTTTCCCGACGAGCGTGACTGACGCACTGCAAGCAGACTAGTAGAGAGCTGTATATCTAATTTCTGCTCGCCTTCAGCGTTCTACATTCGCGGCTGCTAGACGCAAGCAAGTGCTTTTGGAAACAAAACCAACGGTTTAAAAACAAAAATATAAAAGTGAGGAGAGCAACATTATGCATTTTGCCGCCTTCTCCTGCGCCATCGTTACTAAGCAACGGGGTAAACTGCTGGTTTGATGACGCAAACGAACCGCAGGTCGGACCCAAATAATATAATATGAACATAGTCCAGTGGGGGCTGGGGGCAGGGGGAGCAATCGAACTCGGGTTCGGTCCAGGCAATTGAACCAAGTGTGAAAGCACCCTAAGATTGTGTGAGAATCACCCATTTAAACCATAATGGATCACCCCCCCAACCCCCATGTGAATCATATATCACCTTTTATCTCCTTTATCATGTCTGTTGGCCTCCTCTGGCATCTTAGCAGCTTCCTGTGGTCTGTCAGCTTTGTGATGCTGCCAAAAAATAAAATCATAAATAAATTCAAGATTTACCGTGCTTGTAATATGATTCTTGAGATTAGGGCTGTCACGATTCCTCGATTAAATTTGATTGCTCGATTTTAAAAATTTACCCGTGTCGATTAACCGCCAAAATACTGGAAGTGGTGCCATTCATTTTCTAGGACTGCATGATATATCAACACTATTGAAAAATGTTAATATAGCATGGTGCTATTGTGAAATCAATCGCTGTGAGTTTAAAAGTGAAGCGTGACACTAATTATTATTTACATGGTTGCAGGTTACTCAGCCTCTGCATGTGCCGTTTTGGGTTTTCAATAACATGCAATTGGGAAGGCATATAAAGTCTGATGTGCTTTGTGTTTAATAATGAAGATTTGCACTGTTATTTTTTACATGCGTGGAGCAGTAGCTCAGTTAACAAACTCCAGCTCTGCTTATGCTGCGAGTTTGGGTTGCTTATAACAACACAGGAGAATACATCAATATGTTTCTAAATATGCAAATTGTTGTTCATCGCAATTTCAAAATAAAAGTTTAAACCCTCGCTCTGAGTTTGCATGTTTTGATGTCCATATGTTCTTGTTCAAGACATTACAATAGAAATGCTACAGCCACTGTAAAAAAGTGGCCAAATAATAAAGATTAAGTAGACATTTGAATTATATGTTGTTTGGCCAATATTAAACAAGGATTTGATCATGCTGTAATAAAGTGTAACAACAACAATCACTAAGCCGTTTGCACCCTCTGCAGGCATTTGATATAATACATAATGTACATGAGTTATGTTTATTTATATGTATATTACATTATGTATTTCAACAGTGCGGTTCTATAAAACCATATGATTACTTGCTTTTGATACATTATTTGAATCAATTATTACTGCCTCATTGTTATTATACAGTATTTGTATTTTAAGTCATTTTAAAGTCTATTGTTCACTATTTTTAGTACCACAAAAAAAATATCAGATTACTCGATTAATCATCAAAATAATCGATCGATTTACTCGGTTGCTAAAATAAACATTAGTGACAGCCCTACTTGAGATATTAAAGCCATGACACATTCTTAAAATCAAATTAGCATTAATACGGATTATCTACATTTACATACCGTGAAAACCGGCAAACCCATTTTTACAGCTTCTTTTTCTTGCTTGGAAAGCAACATTCCTCTTGGCCCAGCCCTGATAACAAATAACAGGAGAATCTCAGAATGTATCTCCGTTACATCTATTACATCTCTATTTATAACTAAAAATAAAATGAAAATAGAGGAGCTAGTTGCAGGCAAGTGCTGTTCCATAGATTGAAACAGAAAAGTGTTTTTATTTTGTCTAACATTTCAATACGCACTTTAAAAACTTGTGCATTTCTATCCAGGGGGTATTCCAGAAAGCAAGGTTAGCTTACCATCACATCTGAACTCTCGGCAGTCTGAAGTAAGTTCAGTCAACCTGAGTATGAGTTAACGGTGACCACACAAAGACATTCTCAACTGAGAATGAACCATGAAAACAGACACTAAAGAACAAGCATGCCATACTTCTTTTGTTTAATGGCAATTTTCTTTTAAAAGAACGAGACGCTGAGACAGCCGCTGATGAAGCCTCGGAGAACCCGGTGTCTGAGGCACTTGTACAAACACGCCATACAATGGTCGACGAAGTGCAATGATATTGTAAGGTGCGCCCCAACGTATAAAAAGGGCACCTGAGAACATGTCATCAGCTTCTTTGTCTTCAGGAAGCCACTTGTTTGAGTGCTGTGCAAGATAGCAGTGTTTTAAGAAAGGATAGAAGGCAAGCAGAATAATGGCGAGCAGATGATTCAAGTGCTGTTCCTCCATGCCTGCATTACTTAACGCCTGGCGATGGTCTTCTGTGTGGAATTTGTCTAAGAGAAGAGCATGCATGTTCAGCCCTCAAAGGAGCTGGATGCTTTCATTACGATAATTTCTTACTGAGAAAACTCCTCTCCCGGCTCTAGCTCCGTGTTTGCTGAAGCAGCGTGCAGGCTACGATTGTGGAAATCTCAGACTGAGCTGGTAAGAGGAGCATAAGGGAGCTCCCCACACGTCTCCCACCAGCTCCATCGTCTTTGTGGCAGAAACAGAAGCCCACTCAGCGGTTTCTTCCGCGGAAAGCGAGGACTCATTGCTGTCCATGATTCTGATATAAAAGACGTGGTGTCAGTAGAAATGGATATATCTAATATATCTGTTTCCTGCTCGACGCAGCAAACCACTGATCTGGTGAAGCTTATGACTCGTGCCACAGCCAAGTTTAACCTGGTCCAGCTCAAGCCCGAGACTGCGGGAGGTCATTTAGATGAACGATATCTGCAGAGTCATAAGTGTGCAGCTCCAGTGAGCCTTCCTTTTCTTCCAGACCTGCACACTGAGGTGTCATGTGTGTAAAGACATCTATACTCTGCCCGTGTGGTCCATTAGGCTTAAGGCCCTGATATACTCATGGCAAAGTTCTTTTTTGTACTTCGCTTAGGGGTAAAACAAAGTTAGAAATACATGACCAATGGTATACTGTTAACTAACATCCAACACTGCCCACACGTTTAGATGAATATGTAAATATGTGCTGCATGCTTTCTTCTCAATAACAAAATAAACACAACAAAATTGAGAAAACAGCTATCATTTCTTTAATAAAGCATAAGAAAAGCATATGATCATAGCAACGTTTGCACAAGCTCTGCAATTTGGCACTCTAGTAAAGTCATGTCAAGTTTATTTATATAGAACTTCATATAATAGATTGCTTCAAATCAAGCAGCTTTACCATATTAAATATGAAAAACAGTGTTAGTGTCTCGTTTCCTACTAGAAAGCAGCTCTCCAGTGTGTTCATGTTTTCACTCGTAGACATCTGACCTCGACGGATTGAACGGGAGAAATTAACCAGAAAAGACTTCCACGTGAAAGAAGGCGGAGCCTCCACACACACCTACCTATTACGTAATCGCCACAGATCAGTACCAGCCATAGCTAACCTTTCCTGAAAGTTTGCTTTGGCAAGCTGTTTTGAACTCCCATAAAGAACTCCAAACGAACTTCGTTTTGGCCTGATTTTGTTCGAAATTATGACCCATCAGAGTTTAGAATTTTTTGAATGTAGAGAGGCTGAGCGAGCAGCGATATGAGTAGATGCCTCGGTTGGAAAGGAATTTAGCGAACTTTTACTCCGAGAAGTGGGGGGCAAAGGTGGCGCTGTAGGAGAAAGCCGTACACAGATCGGGGAGCTGTGGGTGTAAGAAGAAAGAGGAAAATGGTTGAGCAGGGCTGAAGTATAAGCTCTCGCCCCCTTTCTTCATTCCCTTCAGCTCCACATAAAACATCTGTGCTTTTTTCAAGGAATGAGTTCCTGGGGATAAGAGCAAAAAGCGAGACTGGCTGAAGCTAGCTCTCTTTCTGAGAAACCTTGTGTACTCCTGGTATATTGGCAAATTTTGTTAGATTTTTTATTCAAAGATTTGGTATCTTGGTATCCAAGTCATTTTTCATAGACAGACAGACAGACAGATAGATAGATAGATAGATAGACTTGTGAATTTTGCACAACCCTGATAACATGTATTAAACATTCATTAGGGGAATTTTATGGTGGAATAAGTTACTTACTAAATATAGAATGTCAAGATCAAGTAATCTTGTCACAAAAGCCTGTAAACATACAGCACTGGCTTTACCTGGAGCTTCCAAGTCCAGAGACCCTGTCCACGTTCCTTTCATCCCCCTCACCTTCCCTCCTGCACACATCTGCAAGATCCTGCCAGCAATCAGAAGGAGAAATGTGCATCAGAAAATGAAACAAAAAATGCTGCAAATAATCGAAATGTCCATGTTTGGATGTTTACAAATGCAAACCTCTTTGGTAAGACCAGTTGGTTGTCTCTTGATTGTTTTATGACCCCTAAAAGACAAAAACATTAAGATTTATACTCATTTAATTTTACATGTCACTGATCAATCAAGCACACTTACAGTGCTGCCAACATGGCCTCATGCTCTGCCTCCCGTACAGCTGCCATCTCCTGCTCTTTAGACAGAGATGTGTCACCCTTCTTATCTTTGGCATACCATGTCAAATCCTTTCCTTTCTGCCACCGTCCAACCGGTGCCATGAGAGAATTCCCTGAAAAAATGAACATAAGAATCTCACACAACCTGTCAAGAGCATGACCAAATCATATTTCACCCCAAAATCAAAAGAAAATATTTTGCATAAAGAAAATGAAACCAATGACCATCAGAACCAATAAAAGGTGCTGTATGTAATTTTTTTGACTGTACTAAAGCACAAAAATACCATAACATGTTTGCAGAGATTTAGGAAACATGCTAAGTTCACGTTCACATACTTGTTTTTTTTTGTGGTTTTTTGGGGGGTTGGGGTGCTACAGCCAGTTTTTCTACTTTGAATTGTGCGTTCTGTGTCAGAATGTATATTTTTGTTTTGGATTGCCAATTTAGTATTTCGACACCCCGGGAAGCCAGCAAACAAACTAGGTCAGAGATCGCAGATTCTACCCGACCTAAAAAGCCTCAGCATCCATCTAAAAAGCTCTATGTCCAGAGGCATATTAAAACGCAGAAAAATCAACTCATCAGCTTTCAGTGTAAGGCTCGTCACCTTCCATTAATTGCGCTCTTCCCTAATGAGTGTTCTTAAACAGGCAAAATATCCTTCAGTGGACTCCAAATGGTTGAAGGTCAAAATTACAGTTTCAGTGCAGCTTCAAAGGGCTTTAAACGATACCAGACAAGGGATAAGGGTCTTATCTAGCTAAACGATCTGTCATTTTCTTAAAACAACATCATAACATTTTTAATGCAGTTGTAATTTTTGAGTGTAAATTATTTAATTTGATTGGTAACAGCCCTATAGTGTCTTATTATTCTAATTAAATGTATTAATTAAATTTAAGAATTTAAAATGAAAGATGAAGCATACATTTAATAAGAAAAAAAAAAAAAAAAAGTGATTTATAAAGTAAAAAAAAAAAAAACCCTTTGGGGTAAATATCACATATGGGTGGATGACATGACATACAGTTCTACCTGTCCATAATGTCATATGCTAATGAAAATGGGTATTTTTAAAAAATGTATATCCTTATTTTGTTCCTCTAACAAGATATTATTACAGCATACCATAGCTTTAGTTGGTGTATGAAGACCTATACTTCAAATTTTTATCTAAACATCAAAATTGTCATATGGTGTGACTGTCCGGGCTATGTGTGACCTTACTAATATGACAATATAGCTCAGCAAAGTATAAATAATTGATAGATTTACAATTTAAGTAACAGAATTAGGCATTTTTAATGGACACAGAAAGTGTTGATGTCTGTGCATGATTTTTAAGCAAGTTCTGGCCAAATACATTTTGTCCATAAAATGGGCATCATATGGTGTGACATTAAAATCTATATTTTGAACGGGCAATAATTTGGACATCATTATGATGAAGAGGTCCACACTCAACCAGGACGTTGCATTGTCATCTCTGGAGTGGTTTGGAAGGTCATGAGGCGAGTTCTGACTGTTTGATTTTTACTTAAAAAGCTCTGTATCTGATTAGCTCACTAGTGGTCAAAGTTTTGTGTCTTATGGTGTGACATCATTTGCATAAAAATGAAACACTTTTTACAAATTTTACTCATTTATTCTTAAAAATCATTGCTGTCATGTGGCAATTTACATGCTAAGCATAAGATAGCTGTTTTTAGTTAACCAAGAGATTCTCTTAACTGAGCAAAACGTCATATGGTTTTTTCCAAGTCACACCATATGAAACATTTGTCACACTATATGACATACCCCTTTTTTTGATGATAAATAAATAATCAAAACATACTAAAATAATTTAATGGTGAACATTAAATTACCCATCCAATTAAAGAGTTAGTTCACCCAAAAATGAAATTTCTGTCATTAATTACACACCCTAATGCCGTTCCACACCCGTAAGACCTTCGTTCATCTTCGGAACACAAATAAAGATATTTTTGATGATATCCAATGGCTCAGTGAGGCCTGCATAGCCAGAAATGTCACCGAACCTCTCAAGATCCAGAAAGGTACTCAAAACATATTTAAAACAGTTCATGTGACTAAAGTGGTTCAACCTTAATGTTATGAAGTGACGAGAATACTTTTTGTGTGCCAAAAAAACAAAATAATGACTTTTCAACAATATCTAGTGATGACCCATTTCAAAACACTGCTTCGGAGCTTTACGAATCGAATCAGTGGTTTGGAGTGCCAAAGTCATGTGATTGCAACAGTTTAGCAGTTTGATATGCGACCTGAATCACTGCTTCATAAAGCTTCAAATCTTGTTTCGAATTAGTGTTTTGAATCACTAGATATTGTTGAAAAGTCTTTATTTTGTTATTTTTGTCACATAAAAAGTATTCTCATCGCTTCATAATATTAATATTGAACCACTGTAGTCACATGAACTTTTTTAAATATGTTTTGAGTACCTTTCTGGATCTTGAGAGGTTCGGTGACATTTCTGACAATGCAGGCCTCACTGAACCATTGGATTTCATCAAAAATATCTTAATTTGTGTTCTGAAGATGAATGAAGATCTTACAGGTGTAGAACGGCATGAGGGTGAGTAATTAATGTCATTATTTTCATTTTTGAGTGAACTAACCCTTTAATGTATTGCTTTTCAATTGTATACTTAATTTAAACATGTTTCACCATGTTTGCCATACTTTGCATATTAAAAGATGCAATTATTTAGTCTGTGTCAGGCAGAAATATCAAGTAAAGAGAGGACACAAAAATACAGGGAAAGACTCGATGCTGACCATGCAAGGAGAGAGGAGGTCCTGAGGGAAAGGAGGAAAATTAAAGAGATCATGCCAGTTCACACAGAACAGACACCTACTGTTGGGAAAGATGAAAGTCTAGGCCACAACCTGCATAGTGTAACTTCAACACAGGATACTATTATTAAGATGGTGAAGCTGAAATGAATGGTTAAAAAAATCTTAATCATTATATATTTTTCATTAACAGCCGAAAGACAAAAACATTTCAGACCATATTAAACTTCAGCCAGTCAATTTGAGATGCTTCAAGAGATGAAGGGATCATGTTCATGATGGCATTCAATTCCTTTTTCTTTTTCTGTATCTTTTATGCTTCTCTCCACATCTCTATCATTTTCTCATCTCTTGAAGGAGGAAGGGAGTGCACACTAGAATGCCTTGAGTTTTCCTCTTTGTTTCTTCTCTTTATACCTTTTCAGCTTCCACTGATGTTTAAAGATCCCATGTGTATCCGTTTTTACTAATACTATAATAGTCTATGAATTTTCAATCTAAAACATTCGGCTAATTGTAAATTGATATTTTTTACTGTTTAACAATTATAACACATACACTGTTACAACACACACTGTCCTCTAATTTTAAAATGTTCATGTTGAAGTTTCTTGACATGAGATGGAGTTTGATTTACTCATATTTCTGAGTTTCATAAATAAAATCTTAAAAGTTTTAAAATAATGATAGTAAGTTTCATGATTTTTAGTCCTATTAATGTTAATTGAATTATGAATGCATATAAAATACACTTTTTTTTAAGTTCGTCATATAGTGTGACACTATATCATTTGGAGTGACAATCAGAATTGTGACAATAAAATTACTTTTTTAGTTATAAATCTAAAAAAAGTGAATGGAGCAAAAGAGAAATAATATCAGCAATAGTCACAAGCATTTTGTTAGATTTATAACTGAGTTTGCCAGAATTAATCTAAAATATCTGGAAAGGCTGAAGAGGTATGTCTTACTTTGCATGATGATTTAGAAAATAGTACAAAATATATTGGATCTGCACCAAAAAAAATTTAAATCTGAAGATAGTAATGATAAAGGTTTATGGTGAAGTTAGTTACGTAGGGAGACTATATCTCATTTTCATTTTAAATAGAATAACTTTTATGTCACACCATATGACAATTTTAGGCACAAATGCAACAAATTGGTGAATAAATCCAATTTCCAATACAAAATCTAAAAAACCACAAATATTTTGGGAAATTCAAGAGTCAGTACAACACAACTCAATATTTTTTATGCCTAATATTTGAAGTTTTTAAAAAAAAAATGTTTTTCAGGCTTATATGTCAACCACCCATATGCAGATTTAAATATGCCAAAGTTGATAGAACATTGATGAGAATATTGCTTCAGAATAAATTAGATTTACAGGTGCTGGTCATATAATTAGAATATCATCAAAAAGTTGATTTATTTCACTAATTCCATTCAAAAAGTGAAACTTGTACATTATATTCATTCATTACACACAGACTGATATATTTCAAATGTTTATTTCTTTTAATTTTGATGATTATAACTGACAACTAAGGAAAATCTCAAATTCAGTATCTCAGAAAATTAGAATATTACTTATGCAAAGAAAGGATTTTTAGAAATCTTGGCCAACTGAAAAGTATGAACATGAAAAGTATGAGCATGTACAGCACTCAATACTTCGTTGGGGCTCCTTTTGCCTGAATTACTGCAGCAATGCGGCGTGGCATGGCATGGAGTCGATCAGTCTGTGGCACTGCTCAGGTGTTATGAGAGCCCAGGTTGCTCTGATAGTGGCCTTCAGCTCTTCTGCATTGTTGGGTCTGGCATATCGCATCTTCCTCTTCACAATACCCCATAGATTTTCTATAGGGTTAAGGTCAGGCGAGTTTGCTGGCCAATTAAGAACAGGGATACCATGGTCCTTAAACCAGGTACTGGTAGCTTTGGCACTGTGTGCAGGTGCCAAGTCCTGTTGGAAAATGAAATCTGCATCTCCATAAAGTTGGTCAGCAGCAGGAAGCATGAAGTGCTCTAAAACTTCCTGGTATACGGCTGCGTTGACCTTGGACCTCAGAAAACACAGTGGACCAACACCAGCAGATGACATGGCACCCCAAACCATCACTGACTGTGGAAACTTTACACTGGACCTCCAGCAACGTGGATTGTGTGCCTCTCCTCTCTTCCTCCAGACTCTGGGACCCTGATCAGAGAACATAACTTTGGACCACTCAGCAGCCCAGTCCTTTTTGTCTTTAGCCCAGGCGAGACACTTCTGACGCTCTGTTGTTCAAGAGTGGCTTGACACAAGGAATGCGACAGCTGAAACCCATGTCTTGCATACGTCTGTGCGTAGTGGTTCTTGAAGCACTGACTCCAGCTGCAGTCCACTCTTTGTGAATCTCCCCCACATTTTTTAATGGGTTTTGTTTCACAATCCTCTCCAGGGTGCGGTTATCTCTATTGCTTGTTCACTTTTTTCTACCACTTCTTTTCCTTCCCTTCGCCTCTCTATTAATGTGCTTGGACACAGAGCTCTGTGAACAGCCAGCCTCTTTTGCAATGACCTTTTGTGTCTTGCCCTCCTTGTGCAAGGTGTCAATGGTCATCTTTTGGACAACTGTCAAGTCAGCAGTCTTCCCCATGATTGTGTAGCCTACAGAACTAGAATGAGAGACCATTTAAAGGCCTTTGCAGGTGTTTTGAGTTAATTAGCTAATTAGAGTGTGGCACCAGGTGTCTTCAATATTGAACCTTTTCACAATATTCTGAGATACTGAATTTGGGATTTTCCTTAGTTGTCAGTTATAATCATCAAAATTAAAATAAATAAACATTTGAAATATATCAGTCTGTGTGTAATGAATGAGTATAATATACAAGTTTCACTTTTTGAATGGAATTAGTGAAATAAATCAACTTTTTGATGATATTCTAATTATATGACCAGCACCTGTACACTACAAAAAAAATCCTATTTTTTCCGGACAAGCAACTTTTTTTAATCGGACAAGTAAATGATCTATTTACTTGTCCAAAGGACAAGCATATGACAAGGTTTAATGTCGAGACAATATTTTTGTGTGGGGTGGGGCTTATAGATAATACATCACTGTTCTTATCAGTTATTGATATATAAAAATTATATTTAAAAGGTATTTAATTAAGAGCTTATGTTTGTGACAAGGATAGAAAATACATGAAACTCCAGAATCAATACCAAAATCATATTGCCCTTCTGACTGATAGAGATAAGCAAGCAACTTTGTAAGTTAAATGGAATTTCAGTTAAATGTCTTGCCACTGGTTTCACAGACAAAGCTCACCCCTGATGATTTGCTTCAGAATCTTTTGTTTCTTTCTTTTCTATTTTTATGAAATGGTTTTTGTATTCACCAAAAACAGTACCCCATCGAAAAATGAACCAGAGAACAATTAAGAAAATAAAAATGAGTAATTAAGAAGTCATCATTGTTGTGTCATTTATGTTGCGATCCTGACCTAGACCGGGTATCGTAAAAAGGTTTAAAGGGTTAGTTCACACAAAAATGAAAATTCTGTCATTTATTACTCACCCTCATGCCGTTCCACACCCGTAAGCACAAATTAAGATATTTTAGTTGAAATCCGATAGCTCCGTGAGGCCTTCATAGGGAGCAATGACACTTCCTCTCTCAAGATCCATTAATGTACTAAAAATACATCTAAATCAGTTCATGTGAGTACAGTGGTTCAATATTAATATTATAAAGCAAAGAGAATATTTTTGGAGTATTTTGCACAAATGAATCAGTGTATCGAATCTGCTGTTCGGAGCGCCAAAGTCACGTGATTTCAGCCGTTGGCAGTTTGAAACGCGATCTGAATCATGATTCGATACACTGATTCATTTGTGCTCCGATGCT
Organism: Anabarilius grahami; assembly: GCA_003731715.1. Classification (NCBI taxonomy): domain Eukaryota; kingdom Metazoa; phylum Chordata; class Actinopteri; order Cypriniformes; family Xenocyprididae; genus Anabarilius; species Anabarilius grahami. Next base: position 214,249 of record RJVU01069169.1, read on the forward strand.
TCATGAAGCAGTGTTTTGAAATCGGCCATCACTAAATAAGTCTTTATTTAGTTTTTTGGCGCACCAAAAATATTCTTGTCGCTTTATAATATTAATATTGAACCACTGTACTCACATGAACCGATTTAAATATGTTTTTAGTACCTTTGTGGATCTTGAGAGAGGAAGTGTCATTGCTCCCTATGAAGGCCTCACGGAGCCATCGGATTTCAACTTAAATATCTTAATTTGTGTTCTGAAGATGAACGAAGGTCTTACGGGTGTGGAACAGCATGAGGGTAAGTAATAAATGACAGAATTTTTATTTTTGGGTGAACTAACCCTTTAAGATAGTCCCAGGCTAAAATGTATGTTTGAGCTGTTTTAACTGAAAGCAACTTGCACTGACATATCTTAAAATATGCCACTGCCATTGTTTTGTCTCAAGATGCACACCAGTAATGTTTTTGTTTTGTTTTTTCCCCAAAGGTTTATAAAAACCTTAAACAAAAGTTTGTAAAAGCTACTTAAATGTCCTAACTGAAGGCATAATCTTATAGCTTATGCTAAGCCCTGAAACCGAGCCTTGGTGATTAAAAAAAAAAAAAAAAAAGGGCGTCAGGTTGAGTCACGTCTACCCACTAGGCCTCACTGATGTCAGCACGGCATATAAAATATTCATGTCCTAGCCTTCGCTTTAGCAATATTAATGAGCTACGCATGCGTTATAGTAGGATTACCAAGCAACGTCCGCAGAAGATAAACCTTTGTCATAGTAGGATTCGTAAACTGACGAGCTGCGTGCACGTCTCATGCGACTCTGGGTACTTTAACTAGAAAGCTCAACACGTCTACTACACCAACAAAAGGCACAACTGTGTCCGATACATAATTTAATTAACAGACGATGTAATGAGAGATCACACAAAGGAAAAAGGTAGGAATGTCTGAATTTACATTACAAATACTAAAAAACAAACAAACATCTAATGCAACGTGAACCAAGAAGCCAAACTGTTATGGGCAAACCATGCTGACATTGTGGATTAGCAGTATCTTTACAGAAATGCAATCAAGCTACCCAACTAACGTTACTCTTGTCCTTACAAGTCTGCTAAAATGTCTTCACGATTAATGTTATTCCTATTAGCTTTCTGAAATGGTTATCATGGCCGTGTGCCTGTAAATAACAAAATGTAATCACAAACCAGTTACATGAACTCGAATTTGCAATCATTTGTTAATTCAAGCCTGTACAGTGCAAAAGAAATCGTGCTTCTCTGAATATAATGCTATCTTTTTGGGAACTTCACATATAAATCACACAATAATAGGGCTGATTGAGTTGCTAGCCACAGCTAGAGCTGTTAGCTCGACACTTACCCAAATAATTCTCTCTGTGTTTATCCACTTTCACTTCATCCCAGTTGAACTGGTCCTGACCTCCTCTCACCCCTCCAGATCTCGATGAGCCAAACATGACTTTTGATCATCCAGGCACCCTTTCAGTCTCCTAAAGGCACTGGGATGCTTTACACGCGTGTAGTACAAGAATCAGGGCCCAAGTTTTTCGCAACATCCGGGAAACCGCTTGTCTTTACGTTGAAACAAATTCAGAATGAAGAGCTTTTTTTTAACAACCACACACATTATCTTGTCGACCAAGTCCTATTCAGAACGATACCACAAAAACGATTCCTTCCCGTAAAAAAAAAAGTGTGTGCCGTGTTGCTGGATAAGAATATGTGATGTCAACATCATCTGCAGTTTGGCGCGGTTCACGGGAATGCGGATGCTCTAAAGATCTGCGAAAACGGTCGCATTTGATGACGCCTGAGACATCAGTAATGGCTCTCATGCGAAAATCAGTCACCTGAGCGAGAAAGAAAGATTTTAGGCGGAGGGAGAAAGACATTCTCCCTATTTTTGATCAGTTTTATCCCAATGTATGTGAGGTTTATCTCCAGGCTTTTTTCAGGTGAGTTTAAATGAGCTACAGCTTTAAATCTTGTATGACGTGCGCCAGTTGCATCATATTTTTTTCAGTTAAGTGTAACAGTTTATTTGTGAAGTGCCATTATGATGTTGACTTTTCGTGAGGCTTGATTTTACTGTACACTTTCACGTAGCGGATTTTATTAATCACGTTCGGTATGTTTCAAAGTGAACCTGCTGCTTTATGCTTTAGTCATGTAGGTACATGTGTAATGCATTGTGCAAACATGTAAATAATAATACAGCGTTATGGATATGCCTGGATCGATCTAACTGTAGTTTAAAGGGTTTTTGGTTGTGTAAGTGTGAAGCTGCATGTGGATGTACAGTGTGGTCCAAAGACTACTAGTGAAAATGTTTCTGGTTACCATTTTTGCAATTTAATATTTAAAAATGAATAGTAAAGCATATTATCAGCCTAACATTTGAGAAAAAGTTCAATTGAAAAATTAACCTGAATTTAACAATGTTAACATTATCCAGCAAGATTAGAGATGTACCATCTTGTGCGGTTCAGCGAGAGATCTCTAATGAGGAAATAGGAGATTTTTGCCTGATATTCAAAAGCCAGTCAGCACTTTTAACAGCCAAGAGGCAGAGGCAGGAAAAAAAAGAGTAAGAAGACAGAAGTGTTTATTGAGGAATCTTAATTGTGTCAGTGCTCAGTCTGACTTTGTCTGAGGAGAAAATCATCCAGCAATTGTCAACAAACAAAGGCATACTCAGTGCTTCTCATTTCTTAAATTGTGCACCCTTGTTCATTTTCCTCAAGTCCTGGCTCCTCTCAATGTTAGGAAAGGATGCAAGCATGAAGAAATCGAAAGACAACTTTTGTAAATTGAAATATTCTTGATCACTCAAGCATCATTTCAAAATGGCATTAGCTGCGCCAAAAGGATCTGTCCTCATGTTGTTGAAGTTTGGTGGTTTAAAGAAATTAATACTGAGGATTAGTAAAGCAAGAAGCCTTGTTGAAATATGTGAAATGCACAATTTGCAAAGATAAAACAAAATCATTGTGATGTGAAGGGGGAAGAGAATTTATACGTGCGTCAGATTTTTCGTCAGCAAGCACTCTTAGCGCCTCTGAAAGAATCCTCAATCCTTGTTTCTCTCAGTGTAGTTAGAATCCTTTAATGTGGCTGATTCTATTATTGATTCTGGGTCACATGCTGTTGGAGGAGGTTGGAGGAGTGAGGAAACAAGGAAGCATCAGTTTGAGTATTGAAAAGAACCCACTTGTTTTGTGACCTTGAAAACTTAGACATGGAGACCATCTCTTGTCTCTGACTGGTAAAGATGATACAGCACTCAACATGAGATTAAATAGTACTATAAAAGTTCATAAGGAAACACGCTGTCTTTAAGCACCAGCCAAAACTGGTCTCATGGCAAGGGGTTGTGCCGCATGACTTGCATTAAAATGTGGATGTCAAATTTATTATTCATTACATTGGTTTGTAATGGAGGGGTTGAAACAAATTTTGTGTTGGACACTGAATATGATAAACTATAGCTGAATATATGATAAACTGGTGTGATTACAGCTGTTTTGCAGTTTAATCTAGTCTGATGTCCAGCTGTAGTGAATTATGCAGCGATGGTGCACATTCATTGTTCAGGGTTTGATTGGTCCTTATTTAATTGAATACTTGAATAGACATTTTAAATAATAGCACAAGGTGTCATGTTGTGGTTAACTGTACTTCATATTTTGTTTAATATAGGAGACGGTTTTATTTCTGTAATGCAAAAGAGACATTTTTGCAGTGCACACTTTTTAGGTAATTTTGAGGGATGGCATCACTTTCAAGTAAAAAGTGTGAGAACCCACTTGAATTCACTGTTTATGTAAACATTCTCTTGTGTGATAAACAGAATGATTTTGACACGTAAAAGGAGCTGTTAGGACTTCCAATCCTATTACCTTCAAGTGCCTTATGTCACTCACAGCTGTGTTTGCTCTGAGACGTCACTTCAGCGCTCACTGGAATAAGTGGCTAAGGCTATTTTTAAATCAAAGATTTTAGGATTTAGCATTTTTTCTTTGGCTGCCCTGCATTGTGATGCTGTTTATTAGTTATACAGTGGTGTATGAAGAACACACATCATGTATTTAAGTTTATATATATATATATTAATATAATATAATATATTTCAAAGAAATTATCTCACCTAAATATTTGATCATGCAGTGCATTTTGTTTTTACATTGGGGCAATTGGTTCCACTTTATTTTAAGGTGTCTTTGTTACACTGTATTTACAGTGCATCCGGAAAGTATTCGCAGCTCTTCACTTTTTCCACATTTTATGTTACAGCCTTATTCCAAAAGGGATTAAATTCATTATTTTCCTCAAAATTCTACAAACAATACCCCATAATGACAACGTGAAAGAAGTTTGTTTGAAATCTTTGCAAATTTATTAAAAATAAAAAACAAAAAAAATCACATGTACAAAGGCTGTGAAGCCTTTGCCATGACACTGAAAATATCGATACTTGGCGTCGTTAGAATATATCGCGATACTTTCACTGTATCGATTTTGTTCCCCCACCCCTACTGTATTCTGCCCCTCTCAGCCTTGTTTTCATTCCTGTCAAAAATTAAATATGGCGCTAAGGTCTATAGGCTAGAGTTCAGTCTGATATTATTAATTATGAGTTGTGAATAAAATATACCATATAATATTAAAAATAATAAATAAAATGAAGAAAAACAAAGTGTCTTCAAACGTGTGGTGACAACATAGTATAAACATACAATATAAAATCTGATCTTGCCTGTAGATTTGGCAGATGTGGTGTTGATTCATAGAAAAGTGGTGCATTAAAAAATAATACATTAAAGTAAAGAGATATTAATAAAAATAACCATGAAGAATAATGGGTCCCACTCACTAATAATTGATGGAATCCGCATAATTCACCACTTGTGTGTGTGTGTGCATGATTTTGTTCTTAACCTCATTCTAATGTTAATGAATTTGGTGTATTCTAAATGAGTGACTGCATGCCCAAGTTCATTTGGCATAAAACGTGCCCGTACCATCTCCATATAAGGCATTTCCGCACAACCTTTCTTTTACAGCCATTCATCATCATTTGGTAAACATATGACACTCGTATGACACTCTCTAAAGACGCACTCTCGCCTGAAAGCATGCAGCAAGATCCTCAAGTGTGCCATCCTCAAATCCAATTCAAACACAAAAGTATCTATGTATAAAATTTAATTTTAACATGATTATAGGCCACCCAGAGTATGTGATTTTTGCATACGTGTGGCTTCAGTTGTTCCTACATTTTTTCATAAATTTATAATAAATTAAGTATGAAAGTTATTGATTTGTTTGTGAAAACGTTTGTACATATTTCACATGTAAATACATGTGGACCCAATGAGAATTATAGTATAAAATAGTCATGTGGTAATGAGAATTTTGGTGAAGCGTTAGTTTGTCAAGAAAAATATCACAACGAAAAACAAATTCCAAACAGACATAGAAATTCATTTCTTTATTAAAAATAATTTTTCTTTTGATTTTGAAATGACTAAAATGCTGACCTGGACATGTTTATGTGAGTTTCACCTACCCATTTATAGCTAAAATATATCATTTGAATTTTATTCAAATGTGAATAATTCAGGAGATTAATGGAAAAGATCACAATTCATATGTTGGTGGTGCTCTTGTTTTTATTGTGTAAGCACTAAGCAGATGTGTTTCTTAGTGCTGAGTCAGTATGGCGTAATGTTGATACCATGGCAGTAACTTGTGAAAAGAAGGCTGGGTTGTTTGATGGGTTTGGCTTCCAGTGAGCTGATTGGAGCAGGATCTTATCAGAATGCACACACACGCACACATTCAGATCATATTTAGCATTGTGCAAGTTTCTTTTGCACATTGGAGCAAGGTAAGCAATACAAACAGAGCTTGAATTGTGATGTAAATTGACTTATCATTAATATTAATGTATTGAAATATTGTTTGAATGCTTAAATATAAACCCTGTAAACCTTTAACCCTCTGATCTTTAAAAGAACAGTTTAAGCAGTTTATATCAAAGAAAATGTTTAATGAATAAGACATAATTGACATTATCATTAACTTGTCAGTTGCTTTAATGCTTTTTAATGGTTGGGTCCTATTTGCTGGTTTGTATTAGGATTATTTGCTTTTTTTCTTAACTGGATGTAGTGGCACAATCATCAGTCATATTGCAGTCACAAATAATCCAATTTGAACTGACGGTGTGTATATGTACCCTAAAATTATTGACACTGTATTGCAACTGTTCAGATCTGATTTGTGTCTGACATGAGTGACGACTGACGAGCATGCGCAGCTTTTGTGTAGCGAAGCTATCAATGGTCAGCTAAACAAATGTATTTAAACACAGACTATTGACTATTGACTCAGTCATCACTCATGTCAGACACAAATCAGATCTGAACAGTTGCAATACAGTGTCAATAATTTTAGGGTACATACACACTGTCAGTTCAAATTGGATTATTTGTACCATCACATTATTTCTGGATAACTTTTGATTCATTATACGTTTGTGTTGTTTACATTATATGCACTTATACGCCGACTGCCAACAAAACAGACATTTGATGCAGTTTTACTTACCACCTGCGGTTCCAACTCATGACCGGGATCTTTTACCGCTGTGACCGCTCCATCTTTCAGTTTCAAACGATCTGTAAATCCACCGTCAAACTTGGCCTTGTTTATAAAACCATAAGCATTGATCCTGAGGGCTCAAGCAGCCATGGAAAACACAAGATATTCTCCATTCATTTTAACCAATAAAAAAGTGATTGCAACTTTCAGACACGACTTTATCCTTATTTTGATAGTCAATTTAAGGCGGTTTCTATGGTTATTTTAATGACAAATGTTGCACAAATCTCTCTGCTCCACTTAACGCTGGGTTCTTTGGAAAGCAAGGTTATCTTTCCCTCACAACCAAAAACACACTACTTTGGTGAAATTGTTGATTTTGTGGTCTAAAAACAAAGTGATAAGTTCTTTCTCGAGCAAGTCCTGTGCAGCACTGCCGATGACTTCCGTAACCCGAACGAAGCACGTTGATGGGCGTGCTGTTGCTTTCTCGCTCTGGTTGATGTGTGTGTGTGTGCGTGCGTGCTTCCGGGAGAAGTGCCTATACAAGGAATTTCACCCTTTATTACGTAATACAGGGCCATACTTGAAAAAAAACTCTCAGAAACATATTTGTGTATTTGGCACATAAATACTCCATCATACGTCCAACTCGTTTTTGAAACTTTTACCATGTTTAGCAAGAGAATCTAACTCTTTAACAGTGTAAATAAGTCAGAATGCATGAAATATTCTTTTCAAGTACTGGTAAATCTCTGTACAGGTCTTGCGTTTTGGTTTTTAGCAAAAAGGTTCTAAATGGAAAAGTTGATACTCCCTGGCGTGTAGGGCTGGGTATCATTCAAAAAATGTCGATACCGAGACGATACCGATACCTGAACGATACCTTTTTCGATACCAATTTTATAAAATCTGTTTTAACAAGATTACATTACCTCAAAAAATCTTTGATTTTATATTTGAACTTTGACTTTTTTTACAGACTCAAAGACTCATCTCCTGAGCCACTGCAAGGAATAAAAAAGCACAAATTAACAAAATTTAACCAACACAATAAATCAGTGCAAATAGTTTTAATAAAGTTTAGTTTTCAATGCAAAAACTCAGTATGTGAGGCTCACTGCAGAGCTTTTTAAATCACTCAGCAATTGTTGTTCTTCAAAAAATTTATTATTATAATAAATATATATAGAAAAATTTGTACATTTTAATGATAAATTCATTAATTTGGTGCACTTTGAGAGTTCAAAATAAAGAGCTCCAACCCATGTTCATTGTGCAAATTGAACAAAGATAAAGTCTGTGCATCCACCCGCCAACTGTCCAATGATATTCTCTGATTTATCCGATTGGGGCAGTCGTGGCCTAATGGATAGAGAGTCGGACTTGTAACCCAAAGGTCATGGGTTCGAGTCTCAGGTCCGGCAGGGATTGTCGGTGATGGGAGTGAATGTCCAGCTCTCTCCCCACCCTCAATACCACGACTGAGGTGAGACCCTTGAGCAAGGCACCGTACCCCCAACTGCTCCCCGGGCGCTGCAGCAATGGCTGCCCACTGCTCCGGGTGTGTGTTCACAGTGTGTGTGTTCACTGCTGTGTGTGTGCACTTGGATGGGTTAAATGCAGAGCACAAATTCCGAGTATGGGTCACCATACTTGGCCACATGTCACTTCACTTCTTCTACTTCTTCACTTCATTATCTGCATCTGATCATCACATTACAAGTATTAAAATTGTGTTAAGCATGATGATATGGTAACTTATTACACAGGCTGCTTATAAATGAACATTTCTTTAAAATTAAAGTCCTTAATTGGCTTAATTTAATTTCCTTAGCCTAAAAACAGGCTTTACTCCCTTAAACCTTAAATTTTCACTGTTTCCTTACATCATTGCTGGATATATAATTATATAATTTCTGTTAGTTAAGCTTGTGTATATTTTTAGTTAAAGCTGTTAAGTTATAAAGCAATATCTGTTTGTGTTTTATATAATGACCACTAGGAGTTGCTCTAGGCACACGTTTTCCTTAATTGATTTTCTCTGGAGAAAAATGTTAAGATCAAAGCGGAAGTAAGAGTGACGCACATTCGTTGCGTTTTACCGTGAAATGAGAGTTCCGTGTCTTTATTAAAATCAACACATTAATGATTCATCTCTCATCCACCCGCAATTAATTTGAATGTTATTTTGTTATTACTTGGCCCGACCCGCGGATTATCCGCAGCATGGCAGTATCAGGAGAATGCCGATACCCCTTTTCCACCAGAATTGTTCGCGTTGTGGAGCCAGAGCCTGCTCGTGCAGGCGAACTAGAGCCCGTCAAGAACCGGTCGCGTGTTTCCATAGACCTGAGGAACGAACGCGGATGTAATGCTGCTGTGTGTCGTACCTGCCCATAACTAGTCTAAAAACATTGCGCGTCCCACTGTTTCTGCAGACAGTGCGCCACTTCTGTTTTCTGTTCACAGTATTTGTAGTGAACCGGCTGCTCACATAAACAGCCGGTTCTCACCCGTCCATTCGGAGATTAACTGAAAACGAAACCGTTGATTCCCTCGCCCTCTCGCACATAGGGTCTCTCTCGCGCGCATAGTTTTATATATTTAGATATAAATATAAATAACAATGTAGTGCAACATTACTTGCTCAACAACGAGACAGCGAAAGCATTTCTCTGCCCCCTCTCCCCGGCTCCATTCTGAGGTATCGAAGTTTGGTACCGAATGACAAGACACTTTTCGATACTCGATAGTATCGAGACAATTCGATCGGTACCTAAAAAGTATCGAGTTCGGTACCCAGCCATACTGGCGTGATGTTTTTAAACTGGATCAAAGCACAAAACCTGAGTGGAGGTCCTTGTAACCACAGTTGACCAAGAGAACAGGTAATTTGCAATGGAGAATTCCTCATGGTGCTGTCACGGTTAATGCTTCTAATCCCTGAGGTTGCTTCTACATGTCCTTTCTGCTTTAATGGAGAAGCCATCTTTCATGCCTTTATTAATTGTTGTAGATTGCAACCTTTATTTTCAGTTATAAAATGGTTAGTTCCTGTCCTTGATTCTGATTGGTCAATAGCTGTGTTTTATTCAGGATAAAACATAGCTATGACCACTTCACCCAATGGTTCTGTGTATCACTACACAACACCCACTTCGGTAAAGTTGGTTTTATATTCGCACATTCGGACTTCTGATAAATTAAGACTTTCCAATAAATGTGCAATAAATTAATGTTTGCGAATTTTAAGCAGCGACATGATATTGACAACCAACGATTGTCAACTTACAACATTTTTCACAGTCGATCAAAATAGGCAAGTATTGTTTTAATGGCATATTTACTTGTGAATGTCCACTGAATGTCCAATGTAGTGTGATTAACAAGGCTATTGAATACGGATGTCCGAATGTGCGAATATAAAACCAACTTTACCGAACTACAACACCCTTAGCAACCACTCTTAGCAACGTAAACTGTATGTTCTCAATTGATATTATTTATTGAAGCTTACTGTATTATGTAGAAGAGTATTGTGAGAAAGAGATTGATTGAGCGAGTTTATTATGGAATACCAAACCTGCCAAAATTAAAAATAAATAAATATACAAAGAAATGTAAAAAAGCAAAAATAAATATACAAAGAACAGGAAAAAAAAAAAAAATTATTCATACATTTATTCCCTTATTTATTTTTATTTTTTTCCACATTTATTTTTTTATTTATACATTTATTCATTTCGACTTTTATTTATTTATTTATTTCCATATTTGTTCATTTCCACATTTATTCATTTTATTCACTTTATTTTCACATTTATGTATTTTTACATTTCTTTGTCCGTAGGGTAATGAGGAGGGCGTGGTTTACCTCAGACATAGCAATCGAGCTCAGAGTAGGCGAGGGTGAAGTGTTGAGGCCACAGTGACGCCTTGTGGTGTGCCCGAAATACAAGAAGTGACAGTCACAGCATCACTGATTATAATGGGTTCTCTTGGTGTTGTCTTATTATTAATCGCATGTCTTAGGCTAAGTTATCAACTGGAAATATCCAGAATTAGATAAATCCAAAATGTGCCCATGGAAACGGAGCTAGTGAAACACACACGCCATGCATTAAACATACACAGATGCATTATGCTCTTTCAAACAGCACCTGTCGCATGCCCTCATATTTTTGAGCTAACTGCATTTTAATGTAACTTCCAAAAACAATACTGACAGCAACAGAAACAAACTTATTTTCTATTAAGCGGTGGTAGCCTTTAGCCTACCTCCGTAAACTGATGTCCAGGGGCAACCTTATTAAATGTATGAATGCCATGTTAATTCCAATCGATAAATTCAGTTAGATGATAAGGCAGTAGGGCAGTTACCAGTAAAATCCAATCAGTGTCAACAATCAGAGCTTCATCAGAGCCATCATACAGAAGAGACATGAATGCATTTACACAGCAATTAGCCTACAAGTGCATAACATTTTATGAGAGAAATGTTTTACATTTTGAAAACAGAAATATGACATGATGGAATCAAGGAAATACGTTTAATATGAAACTAAAACAGACAGTAGGTGGCGGAAAGTCACTGTCTTAACGAGTAAGTTCAATCCATTCTTTTGATTCCTTCAAATACGCTGATTTGAAAACCCCACCACGTGTTCCAGCAGTTCAGCTGTAGATTTGTTTCTGAGATAATTTCTATTTAGGACTAATGCGTTTAAAAAATAACAAAAAAAAATTCATGAGCAAATGTTCAAAAAGGTGGCAGTGAGGTGACATAATTGTTGATAGGCAGTCTTTTCAATGTAAAAGTCTTCGCTACTGACTGACACACTCATAAAGACAGTCTTTGCCGCCATCTAATGGCGTAATAATGTAACTTATGTTGCTGTTCACAGTTGGGGACTATTTGAAGACTTCAGATGCAAAAGCCTCTAATACCCCCTTTCCACCAGCACGAACCGGGCGCTAGTTCAGAGCTAGTGCTAGTGTCAGTTCGGAGTTGGTTCAACTGACGAGCCTTCTAAGAACCGGTTTGCCTTTCCACATGCTAGAGTCAGCACGGAGCCAGGTTTAAGTCACTGTATACGTCTCATATTTCACAGCAAAGCTAGCGCCTCAGCGCCAAACACAAATACACCAGGCTCGTTCGAGACGCATCGGCTTCTCGCATAGCGATCGGCGCATGTCATAAAAGCACCGCGAGAACGATCCAAAAGCACAGGGAGTCGTATACTCTACAAACGCTCCCGCGGATCCTCGACACTCCGATGTCACCCGCCGATCGATCCGCGCTGCTCCGATGCATCTCGAACAAGCCTTCTATCAACAATCGCGGATGTTTCACTACTGTTGATGCTCATGGCTTTGCAAACCTACATCGGCATCCAAACACGGCTCGCCGTAATTTGTATATAGACGGAGATTACAATCGCGCTGCTATTAGCTCGATTAGCTGCTATTTCAAAAATGGCGGTCACAAGTTTCTTGTTGGTCACGGTAACCCCGCCCCCAGCCCCTGACGCAAGCGGTTTTTACTTCTAGCCCAGCAATGTTTTGGTGCTACATACGAACCACTTTTCCTGGTTCGGAGCTGGTTCGGAGCTGATTTGAAACTAGGCTCTGGCTCCGAACCAGCACTCAAACTGCCTTGGTGGAAAAGGGGTATAAGTGCCGTCTCAAATGTTCTTCTAAAATAAGCATTTTTATCAAGCTCGTATGTTTATGTTCAGTTATTTCACTTTAATGGCAATGAAAAGGAACCATTAATTGCCATTAAAGTGGAATTGCTGAACCTAAACATATGAGCTTGATAAAAATGCTCATTTTAGAAGAAAATTTCAGACGGCACTTAGAGGCTTTTGCATCTGAAGTCTTCATTTTTTCCGACGCAGGTAAGGCTTTTAGTGAAACTTTACTTCATGAAAGTTGCATTGATAAATATTTTTGGCTTTAATATTTGTATTGTGTGGTAACCGTTTTCTGACCACTCAATGGTGGAAGCTTATGTGTTCATTAAATCCGTAAAGCAGAGTGCATATTGGCATTTTAATAATGCATTACTTGAGGATGCTGTTTTTGGACAGTGTTTACTTTTCTTTTGGATGGGATGGAGAATCCAAAAGCCTAATTTTACTTCAATACAGCAATGGTGGGATATTGGAAAATTAAAGATACAAAAACCATGTAATCAGTATACTTCTAATGTCACTGGGGACACTATTCAAAATATTAGAAATTTAGAGATGGATATTGTGGAGCTCCAAGTGTTGTGTGGAGCCCATAGAGATCAAGGCCAAATTCAGACTCTTAAGGATAAAAAAAGTTGCACTAGCTGATCTTTTGGATACTAGAGGTCAAGGGGCTTTGGTTAGGTCCAGATTTCAGAGTATTTCTGAAATGGATTCCCCATCCAAATTCTTCTTTATTCTGGGAAAGAAAAATAGCTAAAGGAAACGTATTCAATGTTTGTGGTCTGTGGATGGGAAAGATCTGACAAGGGACTCTGATTTTCAAAAAAGGGCTGTTGGCTTCTACAAGGAGCTGTATGCCTGTGAATGTGTGGAGGACCAGTCAACAAATCAGTTTCTTTCAGATCTTCCACAGGTAACTGAGGAATCCTGTGCTGGTCTTGTGCATCCTCTGACAGTAGATGAACTATTTAAGGCACTGCAAAGCATGAAAAATGGCAAAGCACCAGGTTTAGACGGGAGGCCTGTGGAAGGCATACTGGTACTTTCTGGGAGAAGACTTGCTTGCAGTGTTAAGTAGCAGTCTGACTGAAGGGTGAGTGCCAAGGTTGTAGGAGAGCAGTTTTAACTCTGCTGCCAAAGAAAGGTGACCTCAAAGAGGTTAAGAACTGGAGACCAGTGTCTTTGTTATGCACCAACTATGAGATTCTGTCAAAAACTTTGGCCAACAGACTGAAGGAGGTATTGGGACAGGTCATTCATATAGATCAGTCCTATTGTGTACCCAACAGATCAATAGAGGACAACATATCTTTAATTCGGGATGTTTTTGAAGTCTCTAGACTCTTTGATCAAAAGGTTGGTCTGATTTCTCTGGACCAGGAAAAGGCTTTTGACAGGGTGGAACATCAGTTTTTATGGCATACTCTTGAGGCATTTGGTTTCCCACCTGAGTTTATTGATATTATTTAAAGTGCTCTATTGTGACATTGAAAGCATACTGAAAGTCAATGGTGGCTTATGTGTAGTCCTTTTACAATTCAGAGAGGTATAAGACAAGGTTGTGCCTTATCAGGCATGTTGTACTCAATAGATTTAGAACCAATGTTAAATAAAATCAGAGTAGAGTTAAATGGTTTTAAATGTGAAAATTTCATTCCACCGATAAAACTGTCAGCATATGCTAATGATATAATGGTTTTGATTAGAGGGCAGAATGATATTAATAAGCTAGTTGATATTGTTAACATTTAGGCATGGGCCGGTTACTGGTTTCAAGGTATACTACGGTTTGAAAACGTCATGGTTTCAAAACCACTAAAAATTTCCATGATACCGTTCCTGCGGTATGAGCTTTTTTTAATGTCTCTTCAAAGTTGGAAAGTGCAGGAATACCTCAGGCTGTGTGCAGCGTAGAGAGTAACACGACCCCTCCCCCTCCGGTTGGTGCGAGCAGTCAGTCAGTCACCTATGTGTAGGATGGCCGAAGGAGGTGAGCCCCTCGATAAAGACGAAGGGGGTGGCTGGTAACTGTAAGATGATCGAAATTGCGAAATGGCCTTAATAAACTGCAAAATGTTAAGTTTTCTAATACATTTATTTCATGGATGGATTGCTTCAAACAGCGCTGCACAAGCTTGAGGCGCCATTTGCGGGACTGTATTAGTATGTTTGCCAGGGTTCAAAGTAGGGCTGCACGATTTATTGCACTTGATTTGGCAAAGGCTGCGATTATTTTATGCGCAGCTTGTCAGAGCTGTACGGTTCTGTTATCAGTAGTAAATGCTTCTCCATTTGAAAGCCAGAGGGCGCTCTTGCGCAGAAACTCCAAATATGCCCTGCCATAGAAGTAGATAACACGCGTCATTCCAGGAAATCCGAATGGCATCATACTATCGCTGTAGCTGAATAAACAGAAAATTGAAACGCTTTGATTTAAACATGACTAATAAACACATGACTGCCTTATTCTGTGTAAGAAGCCACATCATCTCACAGAAGGATGCTCAACTGTCGTTATGAAGTGAATTTGGAGTGTTACATGTTATTAAATGTAATTATTAAATGTCTTTTGTTGGACAGGATGTTAATAAATGCTTCTCATGTCTGGAAAGATGTTTGATGCGTGTTGCTTTTTCAAACGTACATTATAAGCAACTCAAACTCGAAGTGCTTTCAGATGGATTAGCATTTGGAGCCATACTTCATTGACAAGCTGCGCATAAAAAAATAATTGCAGCCTTTGCGATTTCATAAATCACACTAAGAATTGCATTTAAGTGCGATTTCAATGTTATTTTTCATATTGTGCGATAAGTCGTGCAGCCCTGGTTCAAAGCGCCAAATGTGAGTAAAAATTGGCACTGAAACGGTGTTATTCACCAGTTGCCTGGTAACTTTTTAATGACTTTTGACAATGCATGGAAATGAGGATGTGATGTGTCTTAGGGTGTACTCACACTAGGCGCTCTGAACCATGTCCGAGTGCGTTTGACCCTCAAAGCCCGGTTCGTTTGACAAGTGTGAGTACTCCATTCCGTGCCCTGGCGCGGTTCGTTTAGCCGGCCCTGGCCCCCTTGGAAGAGGTGGGCCAGAGCACGGTTTGGTTGGACAATCGCGCTAGGGCTTGGTTCAATGCAACCGTGCCTAGGGTGAGTACACTAGGGCTGCAGCTATCGATTCTTTTTGTAATAGATTAATCTAGCACTCAATCGATCGATTAAGCATCAGGTAGAAATTCATACAGCCCTTGCCACCTCTCTGTGATCTGCTCTGCAGCAGAAGCCTGAAATGCCTTCACTGGTGCACTTTCAGGTTCTGCAGTCAGTGTGGACTTTTTAAGGTTTTGGACCAGCTGTGGAAGGGCAGAGAGGGTGACATACTGTTCTCCACTAAGAACCCCTGTAGCTCCTTCAAATGGCCCAAGGACCTGTGTCAACTCCTCACTGATGTGCCACTGCTCTGGCTTTAGATCCAGGTAGTGATGTTTACCTCTCGGATTGACTGCTGGATCGGAGAGAGCTGCAGTCACAGGCCATCGCTGTTCCAGGAGTCTTGATAACATGTGATACGTACTGTTCCACCGGGTACTGACATCCTGTATCAACATGAGTGGTGGCTTTCCCATCTGCTGTTGTTTTTCTTTGAGCTTAGTGCAGGCCAGTTCACTCTTTTTGAAGTGTTCCACTAGGCACCTAGCAGAACCCACATAACTAGCAATTGTTTTGTTTTTGAGTGTGCTCTGCACAACTTAATTTAAAGTATGCCCTGCACATCTCACAGAAGCCCACCCATGCCTCTCTCTAAGAATTCTTGCTGCTGCCACCACATTGGCCCCATTGTCATGGACAACTGCCTTTTCAATTTCTCTGTGATGTCTCTGTGTTTCTTCTCCATCAGTTGTGTGAAATATGTTCTTGATGGCAGGTTGTATTTAGGATTGAAAGTTGAGATCATGTCTCTAAATCCCTTGTCCTCCACCATGGACAGTGGCCTCATATCGGTCACGAGCATGTTCAAAATGCTCTCTGTAAAAATTGCAGCCTCTTGAACAGTGCATGACTGAGCTGGGCGAACAAAGCTGTCCATACTCCGTTGTGAAGTGCTGAGAGGGAGAAAAAAAGGAAAAGCAATTAAATTTATTAATATGCACAACCGGTTTCATGCTGTAATCTAGCCCTGACATCAAAGTAAATATCTGTTTTATGTAGATTTCTACACCTGCAGCATTTACCATTAGGCTACTAACAAATAATATATAATTTCTGGGGTGAGCCTATTTGCTATGGTAACCTAGCAACCTGTGTGTGTGTTCGTTTGTGTGTGCACGCATGCCGTGCGTGAGGAAGAGTGATGCCCCAGTCAGACCAGTTGCTTCATTGCAGTTTGGTACGGCAGAAATACATACATTCATTTTCAATAGAACGCTGCATTTGGCTTGCATCACTTGCATTGCGGTGCATTTTAGGTGAAGCATCCGTTCGAAAAATCACGTCACAACATCATGTCCCGGTGTATACAGTGAATGCATGCTGAAATTATTGTTGCGTAGCTACATAAAAGTTTAAGCATATGTGATGCATTGCCGCGATTGGTCTGACTCGCGTGAAAGAGACGAGGGTGCATGTGCGTGCGCGCGCGTGTGTGTTGAGGGGTTCTTTTTTTTTTTTAGGCTATACTCTCTTGCAATTGAACGTGAATATGTTTACTACTTAAAAACATCAAAGCTAAACATCATATCTAGTCAAACCGGATCACGACATTGCTAAAAATACAGTATGGGATTAAAATCAGCGAACATCAATGTATAGGCTTAGGCTACGTTACCTTGTTTCAGCGACGCTTGGTGAAACAGCATGGAGTGGATGTTTTCGGTTCAGATGCTGAATCATTGAAGTCGTACTGCTGTGGTATGCCAGGTCTACTTTGCAGTAGACACATTGCACCTTGTTCTCTTCTTTTTTTAAGAATGTAATGATCCCAAACTTTAGACATTCTCTGCCGTTTATGGACATCTTTACTCTCCGCCATCGCGCCAACTAAATTCAAAATGTATCACGTGCTATGGTGTGCTTCCTGAACATTGAACAACGGTCCATGTGAATCAGATCCCTGCGCGTATAGTGCGCGTCATAGGAATTTAACGAGGCTCTGAGGCAGAGTTTTTGCCTCGAGGATTTTTTTAATCGAGTTAAGCGAGTAACTCGATGAATCGTTTCAGGCCTAGAGTACACCCTTAATGCGATCTTCAAATCCCAACAGTTTTGATGTAATTATATAAATATACAGTCTGACACTCTTTATGGAGTAAAACACAACTTTCAGCTTTGATTCACAGAAAATGCAGCTCTGCAACTGTTGTCTGTTTGAGTCACTTATAATTTGTATTTGGGAACGCAACATGCACCAACCATCCATACTGACAATCGTTTATTAATCTGTTGTCAAAGAGAAACGTCTTCCTGGATCTCCCTGTGGTTTTCTGTCAAAATAAAAGGTCAATGATTTAATGTTTGAAAGCAAGAAGTAAAGATATCCATAAATGTTAGTACTGTAATTTTACTGTTGTTCTATAAAATAAAGTAATAATAATAATAATGATTTATATCATATCATAATAACTATATTAATACTTAATATTTTCATTATAACTCTATACCTTTGTAACCCAGGTCACTGACTGATCACTAGTAATTATAATTAAGTTAATTTTTTTTATTAATATCTGTTTAGTATTAGTAACAAAAGAATGCAGATTCAAGTTAATTTACATTTATATTATAAATTTAAATCTAAATCTAAAAAAAGGAAACTGGCTAAAGTAAGTTTTAATTGGATGAGGTCGGAGGTTAGTCCCGCCTCCGGTAAGTGAGTTTGGAGTAGAGCGCGAAGAAACGGACTGAGAGCAGCAGAGAGTGTGACAAAGAAGAAAAAAAGACGCAGACTGACGTGAGAGAGTGCATTCGTGTTCATAGCTCTCAAAAGAGAATTTAAATCCATCTAAAAATAGATTCTTTTTGTGAAAAATGTCCTCAGAAGTCACACTTTAAGGGTAATAGAAGCCGACGGAAAGAGAGATCGAGATGAACGGGAAAAGTTAGACATACACATGAAAGAAGACGAAAACTATCTGGATTAAGGCCAAATCAAAAGAGAACTTTATTTTATTTTTATTTACTACTTTCACTTACCTTTTCCGTGGCTGGGTTTTTCTGTAGTTTTTTTTGTTTGTTTGTTTCCTCTATTTCTCATTTCATCTGAGCCATTGCCCTACTAAATCCTGATCTGTCCCTGCCATGGATGCTCCGTCTGTGGTTTGGACATGGCAAGCCAATCATCTAATTGATCGTACCTGGAAGTAAAAAGAACAATCATTTTGCTGAACTGGTAGGACAAACCATACTCGCCTTGAACTGTGCTATTTTTATTTATTTTTTTTAATTTTTTTTTCCCCTCGGGAATTCCCTTGGATCACTTGTTGGGTTTTTCCCATTGAACTGAAACTGAACTAAAATACTGAGTGACATCTGGACATTGAATCAAATTCTTGAACATTTTTCTTTTTGACTCTGGACACTGATTTTGAACTGTGACATCTATTCTTGAATCTTGATTTTAAAATCTACATTTCTAAATTGAACTGAAGTGTTGATTGTGAACGGAATTATTGTTTATTGTTACTGTTTATTTGGGTTTATTCATATTTTATTTGTCAAAAAATTCAATTAACTTAATTTACTCAATAACAATACATTTAATTTCCTAGTAATTAACCGTTACCTATGAGTCTGAGTTGTTTTCTTTCTTTAGTTTCTGTTATCAATTCTATGCACTCCAGCGAGTCGAACTAATCCTAAATACAAATTGATCACATGTACTATAGCTATTACGCCATAAACGGGTAGCTGCGGGTTACTAGTGGTTAAACGGATCGTTGTTGATCCGTGATCCGTACGGACCAAGCCCCACGGTCCGATCAATTGCAAGTTTAACCTCAATAGAGTGAAAGGTTATCATTTGCACATGTTTTGTCTTGCTAGTTTACACATTAAATAGATATAAAACCATTCCAGCGCTTGAAGAGGCAAAAGAGGATTTAATTCAGTATCGCACGCCACGTTGTTATCTGTGCGCACAGACGCACATACAAACAAGGCTCGCGCGCACACACAGAGAGAGAGAGAGAGAGGTGCGTTTCAGATAGCTTACAAACTCCAAATTGATTTCTCTTTCGCGTCCTAAATGCACTTGGATGGACACATTATATCAGTCAAAATACCCCTCTCAGTAAGTATTCTCGTAAACACATTCGGTTATGTCTTAAAGGATTAGTTCACTTCCAAATATAATTTTCCTGATAATTTACTCAACCCCATGTCATCCAAGATGTCCTTGTCCTTCTTTCTTCAGTCGAAAAGAAATTAAGGTTTTTGTTGAAAACATTCCAGGATTATTCTCCTTTATAGTGGACTTCAATGGCCTCCAAACGGTCAAAATTCCAGTTTCAGTGCAGCTTCAAAGGGCTTTAAACGATTCCAGACGAGGAATAAGGGTCTTATCTAGCGAAACGATCTGTCATTTTCGAAACATTTTTTAATGTATATGCCTTAGATAGACAAATGATTGCCTTCCAAGTGGTTCCGCCAAAACCATGCTTTCGTATTCTTTCAAAAAGCTTACGCTGTATGTCCTACCCCTTCCCTATTCTACTTAAGGAAAAAATGGAACTGGCGCTGCGTTCATTCCGTAAGTTGAATAGGGAAGGCGTAGGACATACAGCGAAAGCTTTTTGAAGAATACGAAAGTGCGGTTTTGGCGGAACCACTTGGAAAGCGATCATTTGTTTACATAAAGCATATACTATAAGGAGAATAATCCTGGAATGTTTTCATCAAAAACCTTAATTTCTTTTCGACTGAAGAAAGAAGGACATGGACATCTTGGATGACATGGGGGTGGGTAAATTATCAGGAAAATTTTATTTGAAAGTGTACTCATCCTTTAAGTGAACAAGGTGAGAATTCGGATGTGTATCTATTGGATGTGTGCGTGCATGGGGTCTTACTCTTAAAGTGACAGCAACCTATAAATACCTGCTGTTGTCTGTCATGTTAAAGCTGTTTTTTGTTGTTTGATTTACAAAGATTGACACTGTTCACTGTATAAATTTAATATAGATTATTTTACTTTTAATTACTACATTTCTGTACATGAAAATTAATACTACAGTTAGATCTTATACTTTATTTGTAACTTTATGTTGTATTTCAAGTCAAGTCACCTTTATTTATATAGCGCTTTTTACAATGCAGATTGTGTCAAAGCAGCTTTACATTGATAACTGGTACATAATTTTGGCTGCACAGCAGCTCTTAAAGAATAGTGTCAATGCAGGCAGATCAGAAGCACTGTTGATTAAATGTCAAGAATACTGTTGAATATCAAATGTCAAGTCAAATGTCAAGTGTCCCCAACTAATCACCTGCTTTCAAATGGAGCGGCACTTAATATATAGAGCCGTAGTTCGCGGACAAGCTACACAATATTGCGTTCATAATCGCAGATGAATCGCCATCGATAATGAACGTGATATTGCGTAGCTTGTCCGCGAACTACGGCTCTGTATATTAAGTGCCGCTCCATTTGAAAGCAGGTGATGGACATTTACCGCTAATCACAGAACCGGCTTTACTGACGAGACACGCATGACAATCTCATGCGATTAATCGTGCAGCCCTAATTGAAACTATGTCTGCATGTATTGACTGAATTTGCGTCTGAATAGCGCTGGCTCCGTGGGCGTGGCCGCATTAGTGGATAATGAGCTGAATCACAGACTTCTGACATGGCTCTCTTTTCATACAGATTTCATAAACACAGAATGTTTGTTTTCGATTTAACTTGCACGATTTAAAACCTGACATTTCAACGTTTCTTTCGACGTAAGTGTAATTTTTTTTGTCATTAGAATTCACTAAGTTACAGTTCATTTTCTGAAAACTATCAGATTGGACTTCGTTCAGAGGGAGAGGAGAGATCACGCATCATGTTAGTTTTCTTTATTTTACAAAGTGTACACAAATGAAAGAAGATATTCCACAGATTAAAATGGTGTATAACTCTTAATTGTATGTGCAACATTGACGGAGTATTTTGAGTCTCTTTCACACTGGTAAGAAAAAAAACGCGGTGGTATCGCCGGCGATACCTTTAGACCTCAGAGTGTTAAAACAGGTTTTGACAGATGCTAAAATTGTGAAAATGAAGAGCCTAATGGAAGTGGCTGGTAAGACTCTGGGCAATACTACTGTGTTTGCACAGAAACTGGGCATAAGATCAACAAGAACAATTCATCTTCTGTTAAAAAAAATTCAAGAGACACTGAGTAAAGAAGACTGGACTTTTTTTATCGTTACGAACTGTTCCAAATGCAATGGATCGCTTTCCAAGTATGGAGATACCTAAGACTGTTTTAGATATGGAGAATTCTTCAGCCACCTCAAAGATTTTAAGAGACATTGTCTTTGATTCAATGGGGGGCATGAGTTTTACGCCATGGAGAGACCATTTAAATGTCGAGAATGATATTAAGCCTTTTTGATGTTCAATTTACAAGCCACCATTGACTAAAAATGTAAGAGATCTTCAGTGGCGAATATTACATGGCATTTTTGCAGTCAATGCTTTTATTTCAATCTTGAATCCAGCTGTGCAAGATAAATGCCCTTTTTGTATTGACAGAGAAACAATTTTTTGCTGTTTTATGCGTTGTGAGAGACTAAGATCATCTCGGGTTACTGGCGTAACCTATGTTCTCTGAATAGGGAACGAGATGCTGCGTAGCTATGACGCAATGGGGAACGCCCTCTGGGTGTGCCGATTGTCTGAAGCCCTTATAGAATCACGGCAATTCATTGGCTGATTTTATCACTTTTATTGATGAATTTTATTGATAAATTTATCGCCCCCACGCTCTTACGTAGCCATCCTATACTGACAAACGCACCATCTGCTCCTCATATTTCTCTGCCGAAAAAAGGCCACTTGTCGGCAGTGCGAGGAGCTTGGCAACGGACGCAGTGTCTCATTCCCTATTCAGAGAACAGACGTTTTCTTTCATAGGTTCACTCGACGCTGTGTAGCTATGACGTAATGGGAATGATATACCAAACACACCAAGCTAAAGCACTGCCATATCTGGCACAATGAAAAACCAGATAACATCCATGGCTGGTTCAAGCAGACAGAACCTGGGAACCCAGAGCCATGTCGAGATCCAAACTATAGAATTTGACAAAAGTGTGCAGAGAGGACCATCCTGCCGCTACACAAATGTCCTCCAGGAGGACCCCTCTAAAAAGAGCTTGAGAGGAAGCCACACTTCTGGTGAAATGTGCCCGAACATTGAGAGGTGAAGTCTGACCATGCACCTCATATGCCAGCGAAATAGCCTCCATAACCCAGTGGGAAATTCTTTGCTCTGATGCGGCAAGCCCACAGCGGCCAGCACCAAAACATTCCAAGAGCTGATTTGATCTTCTCCAACCGCTAGAGCGATCTACGTAAGACTTCACTTGCTCTGCCCTGTCCGAGCTTTGAAGTTCCTCATCCACTTCTGAGGCGAAAGGAGGAGGATGGAACGAGTGAAGGGTGATAACCTGAGAGTGAAATTATGTAGACAAGACCTTGGGCACATATCCTGGCCTGGGTCTTAAGGTTACCTTAACCAGACCAGGGGAGAAGTCCATACACGCCTCACTAACAGAGAGAGCTTGCGAATCCCCAACTCGCTTCAAAGAAGTTGCCAACAAAAAAGCAACCTTGAGAGTCAGAATCCACTCTGGAGCTGACTCCAAGGGCTCAAAAGGAGCCTCCATGGATGCCCTCCAGGATGACTGACAGGTCCCAAGAGGGAATTCCAGGGGGGCATGTTGGCTTCAGGTGACGAACCTCACGCATAAATGCTGAGACTATGTTTGCCCAGGGGAATTTCATCTGACTCCCTTCGAGCGGCAATGGCTGCGACATAAACTCTCAGAGTAGTAGCAGCTGCACCCACAGCAAATTTCTCTTGCAGGAACTCCAGCACTGGACCCACAGGGCAGCTGACTGGATCCACAGCATAAGCTGAACACCATGACTCAAAAACCTTCCACTTGGAGAAATATAGCCTCCTTGTGGAAAAAGCTCTCGCACTCGCGATGGTCTCCTGGATGTCGGCAGGAAGACTAGAAATCAAAGCTGACCTTTGATGGGCCATACCCACAGCTTCCAAATCTCCGGATGAGGATGCCATATCTTGCTGAGACAGCAGATCTTTTCTGATCGGAATCTCCCATGGAGGGGAATCCAGAAGAGGAATCAGTTCCGAGAACCATGTCTGGGACGGACAGAATGGGGCTACAAGTAAGAGACTGACCCCACTCTCCCTCACCCTGCACAGAATAGCCGGGATCAACTTGACATGCGGGAACTGCCTCTACAGAAAATCCGCTGCGGGGTTCAAGGTCCCGGGTATGTAAACCGCTCTCAGGGAAAGGAGTCTGACCTGAGCCCAAAGGAGGAGACGACGCGCATGCCTGTCTAGGGTGCGTGACCATGAACCCCCTTGGCGATTTATGTGATATACCACCGCCATGTTGACGTGGCGCTCCCTGAGACAGGGGAGAAAGTGTAGTAGGGCCAGGGAGACAGCTCTTAGCTCCTCCCGTCCACTCTCCACACGCTGGCCTGCCCTCGAAGACTGCGTCCCAGCACGTCAGAGAGGCATTCGTCGTGATCATTTGGCGATGGAAAACAGCGCCCATGCTGAACCCTTTTTAAAGAGTGGGTCCTGCCATACCGAAAGGGTGTGGAAACAACCGCGCAACACTTTCAATAGGTGAAAGGCCGGTCCTGTCGATCAGATCCCTAAGAGCTTCATCCACCAAGGAAACGGTCTCCAAGGGGCAGCACAGGGGAGGCTGCAGCCATGAGGCCCAGGAGCCTGCGACAAGTACTCACAGAGACATGATGGCCTAGCCTGAAGCAGGTCAAACATGTAATGAGACTGGAAATCCGGGCAGGAGCCAGATGGGCCTGCATCTGAACGGAATCTAGGTGAACCCCTAAGAACACAGTCTGTTGAGATGGGGTGAGAACACTCTTTTCGGTGTTCAGTCTGAGGCCGACAGACCGGATGTGGTGAAAGACTACGTCCCTGTGGCGAGTCACTAATTCCCTGGAGTGGGCTAAAATTAACCAATCGTCCAGGTAGTTGAGTATGGAAATCCGGGCAGTGCGATAGTGCGATAGTGGAACTCAGTTCTGCCACTATCGCTCTGGCCCCGTTGCCCTGGAGCCTCAACGGGGCCAGAGCAGCATCCATACACTTTGTGAATGTCCTCGGTGCCAAGGCAAGGCCAAAGGGAAGAACCTTGTACTGATAAACCTTTCCTCCGAAGGTGAATCTGAGGAACTTCCTGTGTCGCTGGACAACCTAAATATGAAAATATGTGACCCGTCACGGAAACCAGGGACACAAGTCGGCAGCACAACTATCGAGCAAAATGAGAAAGAAGCGTTTTTTTTTTCAAAATTGGTGATTTTGTTTTTTTTGCAGAATCTGTTAGTTGAGATCATGAAGAAGCCTCTCCGTGTTTGAGATAGCAGTATTGGTATATTTAAAAGCGTACATTTTGAGGTTGAAATCGGCTTGTTTTTCTGAGATTCTAGCACGCAGTAGGGGCGTGTCATTGTCTGTGTGTATTTCCATACTGGGTAACGCGCCGGCGCGTTTTGCAGGATTTTTTTCACATTGCAGCAAAACAGACTTAAAATACTCCGTCATTTTTTGTCATAGAGACATAAGTAATATGTCAATTGAAACTATAGAATGTCTTCTTTTATTTGTGTACACTCAGAGTAAAAAAATGTTGTGCTTTTTGAAAAATAAAGAAAACTAACATGATGCGTGATCTCTAGTCTCCCTCTGAACGAAGTCCAATCTGATAGTTCTCAGAAAATTAACTGTAACTTAGTGAATACTAATCACAAAAAAAATAGACTTTGAAATTTCAGGTTTTAAATCGTGTAAGTCAAATCGAAAACAAATATTCTCTGTTTATGTAATCTGTATGAAAAGAGAGCCATGTCAGAAGTCTGTGATTCAGCTCATTATCCGTTAATGCGGCCACGCCCACGGAGCGAACGCTATTCAGACGCAAATTCAGTCAATACATGCAGACATCGTCTCAATCGTGTATTTATTGTCTTGAAAAGTGTTTTGAATAGCCATAGTTAGCGATCTCTGGCCTCTGTTAGTTCAGTTAGTTCCTGGATTGCCTATTCTTCTTTAGCAGGCATTTGTGGACTAAAGGTGCACAGAGCGCCCTCCGGCTGCAAGTATGAATTGAAAACACCAGCGCTCACAGTGATGACAATAAATATTGAATAAATATTACTCCTCTGTATAGAAAATTGACAAACATATGAGAATCCATCAATATTTCTCCAAATGTATGCTTTTAAGCTAAAAGCCTATATGAAATGCCATAGAGGTAACATTGTTCAGACACTTTGCATCACAGAAATACATTATATTTTAAAGTATATAATACCATTATTTTAAATTGTAATAATATTTCACAGTATTGCTGTTTTTTCTGTATGTTTGATATACACCATGATGAGCTTGAGACATGATCACATCACAGAGGGTTTTTCACAGCCTACCTGACTGAAAGGCCTCCTTATTATGTGATTCTTTTGTCTTCTCAGGTGAGAAAATTTCATTTCATGATTATAGTGACCAAAATGCTACACAATGAAATCAATTCACCAAGTTTTATGTAGAAAACCAGCAAATAACAAATAAAATTAGCATCAATATGTACTCTTTCTTTACATAAACATTAAAATAATAACATTAAAAATGATGGCCAGATTTTAAAGGAGTGTCTTGCAACATGTTCTCCAAATCATTTTCAGCCTCTAAATCATTTTTATAAAAGTCAAAAAAGATAAATTACTGACATTTACAATGCACATTATCCTTTATTATTAATAGTATGCGGTCCATGCAGCTTTACAGAGGGAAGCTTTACAGGGGGTATGGCTTATCTAAATGAGATGTAAATGAGTGACAATATCACTCCCAGCAGGTGAGAACAGGTGAGAACTGCAGAAACTTTAAAGGGGTTTTTCTCCCTCTTGAGCTTTTTTGAGTGCCTACCTTCAAATGGCCACAACTTCTCCAAATATTATCAGATTTCCATGTGTTACACATCGTTGGAAAGCTTGGAGACTACACTTTCAGAATCTGTGAATAACTCAAAATGCCCCAGAACCGACTTGTGTCCCTACTTTCCGTGACTGGTCACATATGCATCCTTCAGGTCTGCAGTGACAAACCAGTCCCCCGCACGAATTTGAGACATGATAGCCTTCAGCGTCAACATCCTGAACTTCCCTTTGTAAAGGGAGAAGTTCAGCCGGCGAAGGTCTAGTATAGGATCTAGTATTCCGTTGAAGGGACCTCTTCTATTGCCCCCTTGAGGAGAAGGCAAGATAGCTCCTGCTGTAGCATAGAAGCCTCTGAGGCGCTGTTCACTACAGTCAGAAGAACCCCGTTGAAGCGGGGGGGTTGGGACAGAATGGAGTGTCTAACCGAACTGAACTGTGTGGAGAATCCAAGGCGATACTCCTGGCAGACGCCTACACTCGTGAAAGAAATGTGATAGAGGAAGCGGAGTGTCACAATGTAGAGGACATACCTGTATTAGAGTGTCGAACTGGTCCTTGCAGGGTAGCACGGTCAACCCAGGGCCCACAGCCTGTGTGACCGATACGGGATCTGCTGGCTCCTGGAGAAATCTGCACGTGTTTACGATTACGCAAGCAGCAGGCGACGAACAAATCGGAGGTGAGGGGAGAAAGCTTAGTTAGTCTCCTATCTCCCATGTCGAAAAGGGCTGAGGCTGATTGAACGCTGCGCACCGAAACGCGCTGGGTGCCGGATGTGACAGAGCTGAATGAGGAGAGTGAGTGAGAGGTGGGCAGAAACGCTTGCACGGTCTGAGCCAACCTTGAAAGGCAAGGGAAGCTCTCCTCTTTCTGGCGTGAGGGTCAGGAGCGACTCGAAGGAGCTGGAGCAGAGGATTTGCTGGACCGCTTCAGCTCAAGACGCCTATGGGGTCGCTGGCGGTGTAATGGGTGATCACGGGCTCCCCAAACCATAGCTGGTGGGGGATGAACCGGGTCATTTCTCCTACTGGTGGACTCCTTCCTATGCAAGGAGCGCTCTCTGGGTAGAGAAGGAGAGGGGTTAGAAGACTCCCTAACTCTTCTGGGAATAAACTGCCTGAGAGCAGCCGACTGGGACTTCGCGGCCCGAAATTTGTCAACCACCGTGTTGACTGCCTCCCCTAACAACCCAGACTGAGAGATTGGGGTGTCCAGGAGGAATACCTTTTCCTTGTCGCGAATCTCCGTAAGATTGAGCCACAGGTGGCGTTCTGCAGCCACCGAGCCTGCCATGGAGCGCCCTATAGCATGCACAGTATGCTTGGTGGCTCTTGAGGCCAAATCTGTGACTCTACGAAGCTCCTTGACCGCTTCCGGCGTCAGGTCATCGCCCTCGTCCGTCTCTTTCAAAACGTCCGCTTTGTAGGCTTGGAGAACGGCCATAGTATGAAGGGCCATGCCTGCCTGACCAGCTGCCACGTAGGACTTTCTGATAAGGGCAGAAGTAGTTGGAAGGATGGCGCGGGACTTCCAAGAAGGAGAACTGAGTTCCACTATCGCAGTCGTTGAACTGCAGATGAAGAAAACTCAAACAACAATTCAAAATTTGGGCGAGATAAACCATAGCAGAAGGGCTAAAATGGCCGCTTCGTGAAGGCAGAGAAATCTGAGGAGCAGATGCCGCGTTTGTCAGTATAGGATGGCGACGTAAGTGTCGGGGCGGCGCCCGCGCCATCAGCCAATGAATTGGTGTGATTCTATACTGGCTTCAGATAGGGATGTGACGGTGAGAATTTTCCCACCGGTTAATCGACATGTGACAACACCGGTAATACCGGTGTCACCAGGGGGCGGTGCCTCTACCTCCCCTTTTTTTCTTCCTTTTTTTAAATCGCGGGCTGTTCACATATCACGTCTAAAAATGCTTGGAAAACGCAGCCACGCCGCTTTCTCCTTGTTTCCAAAGCGCCCGTGGCGTCTGTCGTTGCTATGCAACCATGAACTGTGCTCTCCGCGACGAGGAATATTTTTGACATCAAAAATAAAAACCTGCCCTGTACAGCTATGATTAGGTGTTCGGCTGAGCTTTACCGTTACCGGAAACACCGTTAAAACCGACTACCGTAGTAAGCCTAGCTTCAGACAATTGGCACACCCAGAGGGTTTTCCCCATTGCATCATAGCTACGCTGCGTCGAGTGAACCTGTGAAAGAGAACTCTTTTTGTTTTATTGGAAAATTGATTTTCTCTTGTCAATCATGAGATGTTTACAATGACTGTATTTTTGGCTTTAAATATTGTAAAAACAAAAAGAGGAAAGGACGGTTGTTAAACTTCATTTTAGGATAAGCAAAAATGGCTCAAAATGGAAGATACAAGATTCTTTATGACTCAAATTGTGTAGTTGAATTGTGTTTTAAAGGGCTTATAAAAGCAAAAGTAAGGCAAGATTTTATTTTTTATTTATCTATGAAGAAGGTGGAAAGGTTTGAAGAGTGTAGAAAACTTGCTGTGTTGGGTTGATGTATTTTCTTTTGCTGAGATTGAGAAAATCTAATGAACTGTTTATAATGTTTTTTTGTTGTTGTTTTTTTTAGAACAATGTTGGAAATGTTCAGGAGATTGACAGTAATAAAGTTTAAATGAAGCAAACCGTGTTTAAGATGCCACTGAAAAGGAAGTCAGATAAAGTGCATGACTCTCGACAAACAAAGAAAGTAGAAGATATGAACGATTCAGAAAATGACAGCGAGTTATCTGATTCAAGTGGCATTTTGTCACAAAGTGAGTTTTCCTGTCGCAGTTATGATGTTGACGATATTAAACTGTTCCTTAAATCAACAAAGAATAAGAGAGGGGTTCTTGTTAATGAATATTTTCCAGATGTAGGACAGTTTTTGAAAAAAAAAAAAGACTTTAATGGCTGAGGGGTGCTTCTCAAATAGAGAAGTGGGTCGGCTAAAGAAAATAGTGCGAAAGATCAACATTGAGTTAAATGATGGCTGTGAGAAAGTTTAAAACAACGAATGTGAATTTTGGTTGTCTTAATGTGGTTGTTTTTTCTTACTTTGATGGAAGTTTGTATTGCATCATTGAATGTAAATGGTGCAAGAGATAGTAGAAAGAGGGCTGAATTGTTTGAAGTTATTAAACAGAAAATCATTTGTTATTTTTATCCAAGAAAAGCATAGCGATGTTAAAAATGCAGCTGACTGGATTCAGGAGTGGGAGGGGGTCACAGGGGGCTATTGCGACGCTCTCGGGTGTGGTAAACCTGGGGGAGTTGCGTAAGGCTCTACAAGACACGGAGTCTGGTAAAGTTCCAGGAATTGATGGACTACCTGTCGAATTTTATAAGTTCTTTTGGACTGAGGTTGGGGAGGACTTATTGCAGGTGCTGAACGACAGCTTGTGCTCTGGCAGGTTGCCGTTGAGCTGCCGCAGAGCAGTCATCACGCTCCTCCCCAAAAAAGGAGACCTTATGGACATCAAGAACTGGCGTCCTGTTTCACTACTTTGCTCTGACTATAAATTGCTTTCTAAGGTGCTAGATAATAGGTTATCAAAGGTAGTAGATCAGGTGGTGCATCCGGATCAGACCTATTGTGTTCCCGGTAGATCCATTTTTGACAATATTGCTTTGATTCGGGATATTTTTGATGTCTCCAAGTTGCTTAACATTGATATCAGACTTATTTCAATAGATCAAGAAAAAGCGTTTGATAGAGTTGAACACGCTTATTTGTGGAGAACTTTAGAGGCATTTGATTTTTGTAAAGATTTTATTGATAAGGTGAAAGTGCTTTATGGTGACGTTGAGAGTGTACATAAACTGTGGCTTATGCACTCCTTTTAAGGTCTGTGGGGGTGTTAGGCAGGGGTGTTCATTATCCGGAATGTTGTATTCAATTGCTATAGAACCGTTGTTGCATCGTTTGAGGAAAAAGTATTTGTGGTTTATTTTTAACAACTTGTAAAAACAATATTTGTTTGTCAGCTTATGCTGATGATGTGGTTGTTTTAATCAATGGGCAAAATGATGTGAAGGTTTTAGTGGATGTTTTAGAAGATTTCAGAATGATTTCATCAGCTAAGTTTAACTGGAACAAGAGTGAAGCACTTTTAATTGGCAATTGGTTAAATGGGAAACCGTTTTGTCAACAGTGAATGGATGGCGGGGTGTAACATGCTCTATTTTACATGAAGTTGAAGGTTTGGGGTTGGATAAATCCCTGTTTTTAAAGGTACCCTAGAACTTCTTTTTAAAAGATGTAATATAAGTCTAAGGTGTCCCCTGAATGTGCCTGTGAAGTTTCAGCTCAAAATACCCCATAGATTTTTTTTTTTTATTCATTTTTTTAACTGCCTATTTTGGGGCATCATTAACTATGCACCGATATATAGGTTGCGGCCCCTTTAATTCTCGTGCTCCCCCGCCCCCGGAGCTCGCGCTTGCCTTGAACAGCATAAACACAGTTTACACAGCTAATATAACCCTCAAAATGGATCTTTACAAGATATTCGTCATGCATGCTGCATGCATACATCGGATCATGTGAGTATAGTATTTATTTGGATGTATTACATTTGATCCTGAATGAGTTTGAGGCTATGCTGCGTGGCTAAAGCTAACATTACACACTGTTGGAGAGATTTATAAAGAATGAAGTTGTGTTTATGCATTATTCAGACTGCAAGTGTTTAAAAATTAAAATAGCGACGGCTCTCTTGTCTCTGTGAATACAGTAATAAACGATGGTAACTTTAACCACATTTAACAGTGCATTAGCAACATGCTAACGAAACATTTAGAAAGACAATTCACAAATATCACTAAAAATATCATGTTATCATGGATCATGTCAGTTATTATTGCTCCATCTGCCATTTTTCGCTATTGTTCTTGCTTGCTTACCTAGTCTGATGATTCTGCTGTGCACATCCAGACGTCCTGCCCTTGTCTAATGGCTTGATAACAGTCGGTGTTATGTTGATATTCGCCTGTTCTTCGGAGGTCTTTTAAACAAATTAGATTTATATAAGAAGGAGGAAACAATGGAGTTTGAGACTCACTGTATGTCATTTCCATGTTTTGAACTCTTGTTATTCAACTATGCCAAGGTAAATTCAATTTTTAATTCTAGGGCACCTTTAAATATATTTTAATATATTCTTAAGAGCATTTCTGAGAAGTTTTAAACATACGGGCCCAGATCTCTACGGACTGTTGCACAAATGCTGATGAACTGAAAGTCATTGGTCAGTAACAAAGAAAAAGAGTTACTGATAGACCACTATAGAGGAGGAAACAGTCGGAATATGGAAGAGATGTTTCCTAATTTGATTGTTTTAGCAAAACTAGATGGTTTGTTAGATACTGAAAGATCCATGTGTTTTAGATTTGTGTACAAGTACTGGTAAAGCATTTTATAAAATGTATGTTAAAGTTTTTAATAAAAGTATAGATAGTAGTAGATACACCTTGGCGTATGGTATTGAAAGTGGAAGAGAATGTGAAACCAGAGTGAAGGTCTCTGTATAAGCCACCGTAAAAAAAAAAAAAAGGACGGGATATACAGTGGTGACTGCTTCATTGTGCCATTGCAGTAAATACAGTAATTTATGTTTTAAATCTTGATGTTAGCGTGGAATGTCCCTTTTGCCTGAAAAGAGAGACAGTTTTTCATGCTTTTATGGAGTGTGATAGACTGAAGCCTTTATTTTTGGTCCTACAAAAATTGTTCAATTCTTTCAATGAAGTGTTTTCTATGATAGCTTTTATTTTTGGTTTTAAATTTGTTAAAAAGAACAGTTGTATTTGTCAGTTGTTGAATTTAGTTTTAGGACAGGCCAAATTAGCCATCTATGTGAGCAGGAAAAATAAGGTTTGAAAGGTTGTCGGGGGAAGATGTAGTGTTACTGTTTTTAAATATGGTAAAAGTAAGAGTATTAATTGATTTTCATTTTTACAAATAAATGAAAGATCTGTTAACATTTGAGATGAAGTGGTGTGTTAATGGAGTGCTGTGCTTTGTTGTCAATGAAGAGCTGTTTTTCACTCATTTGTTGTAATTCTGTTTTTCTTTCTTTCTACTTTTTCTTCTTTTGATGTTTTTTTTTTGCATTTATGTTGTAATTGGATAATTTTTTGGGGGAAAAATTGTATAACTGATGCATGATTTATTGTAATAAAATGAACTTTTAAAATAAACCCCTCTC
>RJVU01069169.1:247045-283041 GCA_003731715.1 Anabarilius grahami
TTGCAGCGATGGCTGGACCGAGGCCTGTGGTGATGAGTGGACCCTCTGGGGCTGGGAAAAGCACTCTGCTAAAGAAACTGCTCAATGAGTTTGATGGTGTATTTGGCTTCAGCGTTTCCCGTAAGTCACATACTGTATATGATACAAGTACAAATGCTAACTCAGCAATTCTTTTGAGGAAACTTTGGTAACACTTTACAATAAGGTTCATTAGTTAAACATTAGTTAATGTATTAACTAACATGAACTAACCATGAGCAATACATTTGCTACTATATTTACTAATCTTTGTTAACGTTAATTAATGAAAATACAGTTGTTTTTGTTCATGTTAGTTCACAGTGCATTAACTAATGTTAAGAAGATTTTAATAATGTATTAGTAAATGTTGAAATTAACATTAACAAAGATTAATAAATGCTGTATAAGTGCAGTTCATTATTAGTTCATGTTAACTAATGTAGTTTACTAATGTTAACTAATGAACCTTATTGTAAAGTGTTACCGAAACTTTTAACTAAAAAAAAGATCTCTGATGTCTTTTGTCAGATACGACGCGAAGCCCCCGTCCAGGAGAGGAGAATGGCAAAGGTTAGGCTTTTGATCTTGAGTGGTACAGGGAGCAATGTTTTTCTGAAAATATCTTTTGCATTATCTTCATTGAACAAAACCCAGCTAGCTTAAAATATTTCCACAACAAGTCTTGTTAGTCGGCATGAAACGGAAGTTGTGATAGTCTTTTTATGATGTTTTATTAACAAAGCTCGGGAGGAGCACATTCAGATAATCTAACCTAGATTCTACTCTAATCAGTGCGAGAGATCAAAAGAACATGGACAAAACAGTAACTCTTTGTAAACAAATGTTCAATGTGAGCGCCGTATGTATGGTAGTTAATTAATGCCAAAAGTACTTGAAATAAAAAGCTTGTTGAATTGCACTAATTGAAAAAAAAATTAGCATCGCATTAACCGTGCTTGCATTTTAATGCATTGTATTTTTAGGGCTTGCATTTTTGTGGGCAGAAATTCAACATGTTTGTATATTTATGCTGTGAATATTTCAATTCAAAACATTTCAGCCACATTTTCATTATTAAAAATCCAAAGATTCATATTCACCTTTCAGATTTCACTTCCAACATATTCAGTCTCTTTAAAAATACAACCTAAAATATTCAACAGGCAATTTTCGGTCCATTTTATTTCGCTTTACAAACTTGCTTCCACAGTGGTTCAAATTCGACAGAAAATTCAACATTGGACATCCGGAAACTGCAGGAATGGCTGTAGATTGTCGATGCATGATCTCCACCTACTGTTAGTCGTCCTCACCAGCAGGTGCCGCAAGCGGAGACCAGAGCAAAGGCTACAGTAAGTCATCATTCATTAAAAAAAACGGATTTACAGAAATAGAGTAAGTGGTAAGTGTGATTTATTAGGGAATATATGCGGAAAAGCTGATAAAGACAAAAGCTGTGTTTACGTTTAATTCAATGTCTTCACGATTACTTTCCCTGTGTAGCCTATACCCTGCATGTAAGCTACTTTATCTACCGTGAATGAGATTATAACACTTTTCCCACCCAATGCTGATGTACGTTACAGATTACATATTACACCTGAGGAAGCCATTTATTGCTCTCGGCTGTTTAGTTTTCTTTACTTATATCACAGCACTGTGATGCAGTACTAGGGTTTCCCTTATACATGACTCCAGGATTCCCCTGCTGTCGGGACATAGAAAACACTTAACGTAGCTTAATGGACTAGCACAGTGATATAAAAGACCAAACTTACACCTTATTGGGGATGTTGACTCTACGATATAGGATACATGCAAGCAGATGCACTCAGAATATGAACGCGACGTGCAAAGTGTCACGCTAAGCATTTCCCAGTGAAATACTGGCATAAAGTTGGCTTGACGTTGGACGTTCGATATTCAAAAATGTAGGTACCGTCTCTAAAGTCAAATACAATACTTAATACATACAACACTCATAAAACAACTGTAAAGTGTAGGTGTTAGATTTTTGATATTTATTGAAATAAACGGTAAAATGTATTTCACTACTCATTTCAATACACACAATATACTTTATTTAAAGCTCAATATCATTTAAAGAGAAAGACAGTCATAAAACCAAAAGTGTTTATGTAGGTGTCAGGTATGATGCACACATTTCAGATTTTTGATATTTAATAGAAATAAACTGTAAAATTCTGTGTAAATATTGCTATTTTTCACTACTGTATGGGCCCTTATTTATTTTAATAAACATCAAAATCTAAAGGTATGCATCATGCCTGACACTACATGAACACACTATAGTTGGTTTTATGACTGTAAGTCATTCTCTTCAAATGCTTTTGAAGTTAGAAACATGTATACCAATGTCGTTTGTAACTTTTGAGACGTTCCCTAAATTAACAGCTATCGAACTAAGCAGTTTCACTTAGAAAAAAATGCTTAACGTGGTTTATTGTGATGATTTAAAAAAAAAAAACACACATTCGGTATATACTATGTACAGTTAACCAGATAAGCCCAGAATATTAACGCAACGTGCAAAAGCGTTTTTCTCCCATATTATAAAGAAAATGCTTAGCGTGCATTGTAATCTGTTGCATGATTTTTTTTTTACGAAGTACTTTCTGGGCTCATCTGCTTGTTGTAAATAGTATATATAGTGTTGTGTATATTGTACACCAGTAAGGTCAATACAAGATGTGTTTTTTTATGTGAAGTGTTATTGGGGAATCCTGAAGTATTAACGTAAGAGGGCAACCCCAGTATTACAGCACAGCATTGCACAATCTATGATAAAATTTAAGGAAACGAAGCAATTTTCCAGATATATTTTGGCCCTGATAATCACACATACACTTACCACTTGCTCTATTTCTGTAAATTCATTTTTTTGTGAATGAATGATGACTGCAGCCATTGTTCTGGTCTTCATTAACAGCCGCTTGCGGCACCTGCTGGTGAGGACAACTAACAGCAGATGGAGATCATGCATCGGCAATCTACTGCTATTCCTGCAGTTCCTGGATGTCCAATGTTGAATTTTCTGTCGAATTTGAAATACTGAATTTGTGGAAGCGAATTTGTAAAGCGAAATAAAATGGACCGAAAATTGCCTTTATAAATATTTTTGGTTGTATTTTAAACAGACTGAATATGTTGGAAGTGAAATCTGAAAGGTGAATATGAATCTTTGAATTTTGAATAATGAAAATGTGGCTGAAATGTTTTGAATTGAAATATTCACAGCATAAATATACAAACATGTTGAATTTCAGCCCACAAAAATGCAAGTCCTAAAAATACAATGCATTAAAATGCAAGCACGGTTAATGCAATGCACATTTTTTTCAATTGGTGCAATTCAACAGGATATTTATTTCAAAAACATTTGGCATTAATTAACTTTCATACGTATGCTCTATGACCAGTCATTTACGGCATCATCACCCAGGTGTTGATAGCGTGCGAACGCAGGTGAGACCTGAAGAGCTCACGTTGCTATCTCTGTTTAAACTAAACTACTTCAATAATGTTTAATCTTTATTTAATTTATTCAAAGAAGTTTATAGCAGTGTTATTTTATATTTGTTTACTTTATTCAATTTCTGTACCTGAAAACGACTGTTAGATACCTGGAAAAACCTGTAAAGCATTGTTTATTTTATTTGTATCTTAGCTCTCATGTATTTATTTGTGCTTTTTCTTGTAGTTAGATTATTTGTATTTATTTTCTTTATTTGTATTTGACAATTGTGCTATTTTTTTTACTGAACATAGCACATACCGAACCATACCGAAACCCTGACCCTAAAACCGTGATAAAAATCGAACCGTGAGTAATCCGAACTGTTCCACCCCTAATAGATAAATAGATGGATAAATATTTTGTATATATTTTTATATGTATATATTTTTATGTATATCCGGGTGAAATAGTTTCTGGAACAAGAACAAATGTAGGACGAGGCTTGATTTTGTCAGTGGGGAAGTGACAGGTTGTCTTGCCATCTTGCCAGTAAACACTTCATCAGAGAACACTCTGAAAGTAATTCAGTGGCTTAGTAAACATTACAGTAATAATTAACTTTATTAACTTAATAAAATCTCTGAATATCATTTACTTGATGGTTTTAGTTGAACACACCAAAATAATTGACTGAAAATCCAACAGTTAATTTTGTCTAAGATTTACAGTTACATTTAAGTTTTTGCGTTGTTGTTTTTTTCACTAAAAGAATTTAGTATTTGACTAACGAATTAGTTTTTTAAAATATACTTTAATATATTTGTGAAAATCAAAATATTTGCGAACGGAGAATTAAACTGATCTGTTTCAAGAACCACAAAAATTACTTAATTCAAATCAATATTATTAATTTTTAACACACACTAGAGAAATTGAGTAAGTTTACTCAATTAAAACATTGCACCCCTCCCCCACCCTCCGACATGACAACAACTCAACGGTTAAGTGAGCACGGGCTGTTTGAATTCTTTCCAGTCTCCAGAGCAGTTCTCCCTTCTCAGCATTGCAGAATTGGTGCATTTCCTCTGTGAAATTCAGGTTTGTGTATGTTTTATTTTATCTATAAAATCATTACTGGGCTTTAAATCATTTTATTTAATGCAAAACAACATACAGGGATGCAATGGGAGTCACCTAAACGAGTGTCACATCTGTCTTTTTGTGTGATTGAAACGCCTGATGCCTTTCATAAAAAAAAACAACAACACAACTTTATTCCTAAAGATAATGAATATAATTAATTTGGATGATAACATGTTCTCAGAACTCTGCACTGTTTGTTTATTGGCAGGTTTTGGAGTCGCGAGTCCATCTCACTAGCAAGAACCTACGCTAATACGGTGGAAATGGGATAACAGACCAGTTGATTACACATGAATTACCTTTTAAATGTTTAATTTTTATTTCTAAAATATTTGTAACATGATTTTTTTATGTAGGTAATATTGTATACATGTTAAAATAGTATACATACCTGCAAACTTGTCTTCGCTGTTTTGAATCAAAATATGGGGAATTGCAAATTCCAATAAACCTCACAAGAATCAAAAATGGGCTACATTCCGATCTTTCTTGGTGCTCTGTGGCGTGACAGATCGCTGTAAGGCTTCAATTCAAGCAGAGCGCACGTTAACCGACCATCTCTTCCGCTTTACTAGTTACAACACAAAATAAACATGAATGAAAATGCGAAGATACGTTGAAAGATACAGTACAACTTACCAAAATCCATATCATGTCACATGTAATCGATTAATCTTTCAACCATGGAAAGGCGTCAATAAAACAGCTTGTAAAAATGTCACATTTATCTCAGAAAAGCTGTTCAATGTCCAAAAACTCATTAGTCAGCTACAAAAATGAACTTTGAGAGGAGCATTCTGCTAAATGTATGATGCCCCCAGAGTCAGACCCCCCCTACAATAATTTTGTTCAGAAACATGTCACCTTTTTCACCTCTTTTGAGTTTGCAGGTATGAGTATAAAATATGCTGTATTGCTGTACTTGTCGACAATAAAGGCTAATGTCATGTATACCTGTGGTTGTGTGGAGTATTTTACAAAGGTTTAGAGGAAATTTAAAAGTTAATGTTAGTCATACTATAAAAGTTAAAATTACTCATTTATTTGTTTTTAAATGTTTTTCCCCAATTATTTCTACTCAATTATATTTGTTAATGTACCAAATGCAGTTACTCGGGAGCGTACTAAAATTCGAACACAGTCCAGCTACGACACCAGAGGATACTCAAATTCCTGCGGCCACTCGCAGTTTTCCATTAAATTATATTATATTAGTCCAACTCATTGTTATTGTATTGTACTCACGCATCAACGCCACTTTGCCTGTTTGGTAATTATTCACTGCGTTCAGTGGCCTAGATGCGACGCAGCTCGACGCCTAGTCCTGTGTGCTAACCAGCTTTCCTGTACTGAAAACAAGAAATCTAAACCATACTGGACCAAGGACAAAAAAAAAAAAGCTGTTCTTTTGAAAGACTGGGAAAACACCCAAGCCTGCAGCTATAATCGGTCACTCTTGCACACAAGACAAAAGCCTGGCATGATATAATTACTTCAGGCTACAGTGGAAATGATAAAAATATGAAAACTCTGGTGTTCATTCAATTTGATTTTTTACAATACACACTGTTTCACGTCATACTTTCAATTAGATTTATTTTGATAAAAAATAGCCTACACATCGCTACTTCCTCCTCCTCAGTTAACATGAAATCATCCATCACGTTTATGTTCAGCAGTTGACTTAATGGACCTGTTTTGATCCCTTAATTTTTTTTAGGGCTAAATGGTTACTAAGGACTTTGTTGCAACGCATAACAGAACTTAAGGAAACTCTCAAGTAATTAAGGGAAAATACTTAAAGGGTTAATTCACCCAAAAATGAAAATTCTTCATTAATTACTCGCCCTCATGTCACACTCCACACCCGAAAGACCTTCGTTGATCTTTGGAACACAAATTAAGATATTTTTTATGAAATCCGATAGAAAGGTACTAAAGACATGGTTAAAACAGTCAATGTTTTAATGATATCAAGTGGTTCACACTTAATTTTATTAGGCGACGAGAATAACTTTGTGCGGCAAAGCAAAAATAAATTTCAACACTATCTTCTGTCCTGTGTCATTCTGCTACGTTATTTACATCCAGTGCTTCCAGGTTCTACGTCAGAACACCGACTCATTATTGTCCTGCTCCTGCGTCAGCATCACGCATGCGTCGTGCTGCTCAAGTGGTTCAGCTTCATGGGTTCATGTGGTTCAAGTATTCTTGTCGCTTCATAAAATTAAGGTTGAACCACTGCAGTCACGTCGACCATTTTAGCAATGTCTGTAGTACCTTTCTGGACCTTGAAAGTGGTTGTTAAATTGCTGTCTATTGAGGAGTCATACAGCTATCGAATTTCATCAAAAATATCTTAATTTGTGTTTCGAAGATGAACAATGGTCTTACGGGTATGGAACGACATGAGGATGATTAATGACATAACTTTCATTTTTGTGTAAACTAACCCTTTAATGACAGTCTTAAAGTTCCTTAAAGGGTTAGTTCACCCAAAATTGAAAATTCTGTCATTAATTACTCACCCTTATGTCGTTCCAAACCCATAAGACCGTCGTTCATCTTCGGAACACAAATTAAGATATTTTTTTAATGAAATCCGAGACCTCTGCCTTGTTTTAAAAAAACACGCACTCCCGTGGGTGGGACAGATGTTTGTGCGTGTGTGTGTGTGGTTATGTAACTGTACAATTGCCTAATAAATGCAAAATTTTTTGACATTGAGTTCATGTTTATTGTGATAGTTTCATCCTTACGTCTTACATTAGTGAATAAATATATAGATCCACGTTAACACTCTGAGGTCTAAAGGTATCGCCGGCAATACCACCTCGGTTTTTTTCTTACCAGTGTGAAAGAGACTCAAAATACTCCGTCAATGTTGCACATACAATTAAGAGTTATACACCATTTTAATCTGTGGAATATCTTCTTTTATTTGTGTACACTCAGAGTAAAAACAAAATGTTGTGCTTTTTGTAAAATAAAGAAAACTAACATGATGAGTGATCTGTCGTCTCCCTCTGAACGAAGTCCAATCTGATAGTTCTCAGAAAATGAACTGTAACTTAGTGAACACTAATACTAACTTATGTCTAAAAAAACGTTGAAATGTCAGGTTTCAAATCGTGTAAGTCAAATCGAAAACAAAACTTCTCTGTTTATGTAATCTGTATGAAAAGAGACACATGTCAGACGCCCGTGATTCAGCTCATTATCCACTAATGCGGCCACGCCCACGGAGCCAGCGCTATTCAGACACAAATTCTGAGGCAATGCATGTATACATCGTCGCAATCGTGTATTTATTGTCTTGAAAAGTGTTTTTCTGTATGTTAAAGTGATCTCTGGAAGCCTGTTAGTTCTTGGAATGTCACATGATATGCCTCTTCTTTTACTGAGGCATTTGTGGACTAAAGGGGCAGAGTGCCCTCCGTCTGCAAGTATTGAAAACACAGTATCTAGCGCTCATAGTGATGACAATAAATATTAAATAAATATTACTCCTCTGTATAGAAAATTGACAAACATATGAGAATCCATCAATATTTCTCCAAATGTGCATGCTTTTAAGCATATTAAGAAATTACGGTCAATATAAGATTTTAAGAGTCCAAATGTGAAGCTTGAGTCTTAGATCTTTTTAATGATGTGTAGTTTGTCAACTGCACATTAACATTTAGGCTATACAATATAACAAATATAGTAGCCTATATGAAATGCCATAGAGGTAGGAATGTTCAGACGCTTTGCATCACAGAAATACATTATATTTTAAAGTATATTAAAATAGAAAACCATTATTTGGTTAGAGACTTAAGACTTTTTTTTTTTTTAAATGTGTCCAATCTTTTGACTGGTACTGTAATCTAACATAGGGCTATAAAAAATTTTCTTCACATCATGTGCGATAATACGTGCAAGCATGAGATCACAAAAATCATGTTTTTTTTTGTCAAGAGTGGACATTAATCCTGTTATCAGCATGATCACAGAGGGTTTTTTCACAGCCTACCTGACTGAAAGGCCTCATTAATATGCAGGTCATTACAACTCATTATGCGATTCTTTTGTCTTCTCAGGTGTAAATGACCCATTATTCATAATGATTCACATTTCTTAACAAAAACTGTCTTATAAAATTTAAATCTCTCTTGTTTTATATGAAGGAGTAGGCAGGATCATTTTTACATAATTTTGAAGCAAAAACTTTAGTCTACAACCTCCAATACCCAGAAGTCTTGTGAACACAGATTTAATATTTTTTTTTTGGCCTTATTTCAGTGACTTAAGCTTTTTGTTTTTTCAATAACCACGCATAAACGTTATTCCTTCAAAAAAAAAAAACATGTACATACATGTTCCTCACATATTGTGGTAGCCTAGTTTATGCTGAATACAGTGTAATGACACTTTTGTCATTAATATGTTTTATGAACAACTGAAAAAAGCACACATGTCAGGGCATGTCAAAACTTCTCCAGGGCCCCAAAAATCCTCAGACCCCTGAGGGTTAAGTATTCATTAGTCTTAATGGGCTAGTGGTAGAATTTTCATTAAGCGTGCCAGAGGACAAGAATACTTTTTTTGCGAAAAAACGTCTCTGTTACTTATGTAACCCTCGTTCACTGAAGGAGGGAACGGAGACGTTCGTCAAAAGTGAACCAACGAATTGGGATATCGCATGAGAGCCCAATCACCTTTGAGTGTAAACTAAATGAGCCAATGCACATTGGCGTGCGAGCTTTACGTCACGCGACCCGTCCCGTGGTGCGGTTATAAATGCGGAAGCGGATGCACTCTCCGTTCTCTCCTTCAGGGAACGAGGGTTACATACGTTACCGAGATGTCCACTTTCAGTCAGTCACGTTCAGCGTACGTCAGAAGTGAACCGACGAATTGGGATCCCTAATAAAACGCCACAGTTACTGACACTTCCAGCGCCCAGAGGTAAGCCTTAGCATCCCCCCGCACCTTGGGGTGGAAGATGGGACCGGGCTAATCAGTAATACTTGGATAACACTGGGAAAGCGTGCCCATAAGGAATGCTGCAGAGACCACAACCTACACGAAGGGAGGTATTACATGGGAAGACACACATGGACTGGCCGTGGGCAGTGCACATATGGAATTCCCTGGGATGGCTCCAGCTAACAGGGGGGAGACACATCTGATAGGGACAGCAGAGCAGACTCTGCCGAGGGAAACAGCCTCCGTAACAGATGAAGAGCTGGTCTGAGGTCCTAAAGCTTCATGTTCTGTCCACGTACAAATGCAAAGCGCGGACGGGACAGAGCAAAGCCAGGGCATGGTTTGCCTGCTCTAAAGGGCAGCGCTTGCAGGTTCACTACCTGGTCTCTGAAGGGAGTGGTAGGAACCT
The DNA here is from genome assembly GCA_003731715.1 of Anabarilius grahami. Taxonomy (NCBI): domain Eukaryota; kingdom Metazoa; phylum Chordata; class Actinopteri; order Cypriniformes; family Xenocyprididae; genus Anabarilius; species Anabarilius grahami. The sequence continues at coordinate 257,071 of RJVU01069169.1, forward strand.
TGGGCACGTATCCGGGCCAGGGTTTCAGGAGGACATGAGAATCACCGGGTCCGAATTCTAGGCACGATTCGTCAACCGAAAAAGCATGCAGGAACCCTACCCTCTTGATAGAGGCTAATGCAACCAGGAGGATTGTCTTAACCCTTTGATGCACAAGCTATGAAAACCCCTTCTAATGCACAACATGGGTCAAAAATGCCCGTATTAATTTCTTATGTAATTTCAATCATGGTTAAGTGTTTCTTTGCTAAATCTTTAAAATAAATATTTTTTATCATTCATTTATTCCAGGTATTCATTAAATATCTTGTTTTTGATTGTCAAAAATCATTGTTCATTTTTTCTTTCTTACAAAAACTGTGTTTGTTTATAAAGTATGTCTACATCAATTTTACACACATGGGTCAAAAATGACCCGTATTTATTTCCTATGTTATTTTAATCATGACTGAGTGTTTCTTTGCTGAATCTTTAGAAGAAATTTATTTGATCATTTATTTATTCCAGGTATTCCTTAAATATCTTGATTTTGATTTTCACAAATCATTGTTTATTAAAAAAGAAAGAAAAAATAAACACACACACAGCTTTTGTATTTCTGCATTAATTTTACACACATGGGTCAGAAATGACCCATATAGAAACCTTTGCAAATTTTCGCAAGTAGGAACATATTTACTGTTCCTGAAAAGTAACAGTTTTGAACAAGGTTTCCATCCAACAGTGAAAATAAAGGTCCTTCTCAAAAAATTAGCATATTGTGATAAAGTTCATTATTTTCCATAATGTAATGATAAAAATTAAACTTTCATATATTTTAGATTCATTGCACACCAACTGAAATATTTCAGGTCTTTTATTGTTTTAATACTGATGATTTTGGCATACAGCTCATGAAAACCCAAAATTCCTATCTCAAAAAATTAGCATATTTCATCCGACCAATAAAAGAAAAGTGTTTTTAATACAAAAAAAAGTCAACCTTCAAATAATTATGTTCAGTTATGCACTCAATACTTGGTCGGGAATCCTTTTGCAGAAATGACTGCTTCAATGCGGCGTGGCATGGAGGCAATCAGCCTGTGGCACTGCTGAGGTGTTATGGAGGCCCAGGATGCTTCGATAGCGGCCTTAAGCTCATCCAGAGTGTTGGGTCTTGTGTCTCTCAACTTTCTCTTCACAATATCCCACAGATTCTCTATGGGGTTCAGGTCAGGAGAGATGGCAGGCCAATTGAGCACAGTAATACCATGGTCAGTAAACCATTTACCAGTGGTTTTGGCACTGTGAGCAGGTGCCAGGTCGTGCTGAAAAACGAAATCTTCATCTCCATAAAGCTTTTCAGCAGATGGAAGCATGAAGTGCTCCAAAATCTCCTGATAGCTAGCTGCATTGACCCTGCCCTTGATAAAACACAGTGGACCAACACCAGCAGCTGACATGGCACCCCAGACCATCACTGACTGTGGGAACTTGACAATATCACAATATGCTAATTTTTTGAGAAGGACCTGTATATAATAAGTGTATCGATCAACGGTTTGATGTGTATTTGAAAATATTCTTGTGCTTTTGATTTTCTTTATATAGAGAGTTAGTGGCTGGTCCTCAACAGAACTGAGCTGGATGGTGACATCACTGTAAAAAAGCTGAAAGTTTACTTTGCGCACAGTCGAACGCAATTTAAATGTGTATGTGCAGGTTGCACATACAAAGTTACAGAAATCCGGCGGAAATTATAAAAAGTTACAAAAATCTGTATGCTGACCCTCACATACGCATAAAAAGTTAAGCATGCTTTGGCCTTTAGAAAGATAATGACACAAAAAAAAATTTCATTCAAAAAGAAAGGAAAAATTAAAATAAGGATTTGTTTATTGAGTAATAACTGGAATAAGGAATGATGAAATGAATTTATTGTAATATATGCGATATAGAAAATAACTAATTCAGGTGACTTTAGACCCATGTTGTATATGTCCAAAACTGTTACTTTTCAGGAACACTGACAGACTTAAAGGGTGACCAATTGCATTGATTTATGACAAAAAATTAAAAATTATGAAATATAGTAATATGAAAATATAAAATATAATATGAAAAATATATCCTAATTAATATATTAAATATAAGACTTACATCCATCAAATATACAAAAGTAGCCTTGTTAAGATGTGAAATGTGTGGCAGATGAACAGTTGTCTGCAGTAAATATGTTCCTACTTGCAAAAAATAAACAATTATTGGTAGAAAATCAAAAACAAGATATTTAATGAATACCTGGAATAAATAAATGACAAAACACATTTCTTTCAAAGATTCAGCAAAGAAACACTCAGTTATGATTGAAATAACATGGGTCAAAAATGGCCCGTATTTATTTCCTATGTATGTAAAATTGATGTAGACATACAAAAACTGTGTTTGTTTATAAAGTAAGAAAGAAAAAATTAACATAATGATTTTTGACAATCAAAAACAAGATATTTAATGAATACCTGGAATAAATGAATGATAAAATACATTTATTTCAAAGATTCAGCGAAGAAACACTCAACCATGATTGAAATTACATAGGAAATGAATACGGGTCATTTTTGACCCATGTTGTGCATTAGAAGGGTAGTGATAAAATAATTTTTATTCAAAAAGTGAGAAAGAAAAAATGAAAATGAGGATTTGTGATGATCAAAAACAAGTTAATTGAGGTATACCTAGAATACTGAATGATGAAATTAAATTTCTTGCAAAGATATAGAAAATACAAATTCAGCCAGGTCATTTTTGACCCATGTTGTGCATCAAAGGGTTAAGGGAAAGAGTTTTTAACTCAGCTGATTGCAAGGGCTCAAAGGGTGGTCCCCGGAGAGCTGTAAGCACCAGGGACAAGTCCCAAGAAGGTATAGAGTGAGGACGAGTAGGATTCAGTCTCCTCGCCCACTGAGGAACCTGATGATCAGGTCATGCTTCCTTAGAGACTTACCATCAACTGCGTTGTGATGTGCGGCAATAGCGGCAACATACACTTTGAGGGTAGAGGGAGACAGCCTTCGCTCCAACCCGTCTTGCAGGATGGAAAGCACTGACCTGACCGAGCAAGTTTGGGGGTCCTCTCAGTAAGAAGAACACCACTTGATGAACAAGTTCCACTTCAGAGTGCAGAGGTGCCTCGTAGAGGGAGCTCTAGCAGAGAAGTGATGGTGTCTATGACCGACTGGGGTAGATCACCTAGAACCTAGAGACCAGAGACCAAACATGGGGTTTCCAGAGGTCCGGGCGCAGGTGCCACAGGGTGCCCCGTGTCTGAGTCAGAAGGTCCTTCCTCAGAGGAATGGGCCAGGGAGGTGCTGTCGTGAGGAGCATCAGTTCGGGGAACCAGGTCCCGTTGGGCCAATAGGGCGCAACTAGAAGGACCTGCTCCTCGTCCTCCCGGATTTTGCGCAACGTCTGTGCAAGAAGGCTCACTGGGGGAAACGCATACTCGCGAAGACCCTGGGGCCAGCTATGTGCTCAGTAAGGGAATAAAACAACTGGCAATGGGCTGTCTCTGGGGCGGTAAACAGGTCTACCTGTGCGGTCCCGAAACGGCGCCAAATCAGCTGGACCACCTAAGGATGGAGTCTCCATTCTACCGGAAGTGGAGGCTGCCGTGAGAGCACGCCTGGGATGTGAATGGCACGAAGCGACCTCAGATGATTCTGACTCCATAGAAGGAGATGACGGGTGAGTTGTGACATGCGACGGGAGCGTAGACCGCCCTGGTGGTTGATGTATGCAACGGTCGCAGTGTTGTCCGTACGGACCAGTACATGCTTGCCTAGTAGCAGCCCTTTGAAGCGGCCCAGCACAAGACGTACTTCTAACAACTCGAGGCAATTGATATGCCTGTGCAGTTGGGGCTCTGTCCACAGACCCAAGACTGCATGCCCGTTGTACATGGCCCCCCAACCGGTGGTGGAAGTATGTGGAGACCACAGCATGCCTGGACACCTGTTCCAGTGGAACACCGGCCCGCAGGAACGAGGGGTCTGACCACAGGCCGCCGTACTGCTCTTGAGCGAACTCGGGCAGTTAATCACCGACTGGACGTGCTCCTCTGTGAGGCACGCTGTCCGACTGACTGAGTCCAATTCCATCCCGAGAAAAGAGATCGTCTGCACGGGGGCGAGTTTGCTCTTTTCCCAGTTGACCCGAAGACCCAGCTCTCATGTGATATCCCAATTCATCGGTTAACTTCTGACATACGTTGAACGTGATCGACTGTAAGGGAACAAAACAAAAATAATGACTTTATTCAACAGATTCGTCTCTTCCCTGTCATTCTCCTACTCTGTTTACGTTGTATAGACAGTGCAGAACTTCTGGGTTCTACGTCAGAGCGCCGGCTCAGTATTGGCTGGCTCCTGCGTCAGGATCACACGGATGTGTCTTGCTATTCACGTGAACAGCTACGGCCAATTCTGAGTCGGCGTTCTGACATAGAACCTGGAAGCGCTGAACGTAAACAACGTAGGAGCATGACACGGAAGAGAAGAAATTGTGGAATAAGGTCGCTATTTTTGGTTTGTTTTTGTGCACAAAAAGTATTCTCGTTGCTTCAAAAAATTAAGGTTGAACCACCGTAGTCACGTTGACTATTTTTACGAAGTCTTTTTTACCTTTCTGGGCCTTGAAAGTGATAATTAAATTGCTGTCTCTGGAGGAGTCAGAGAGCTCTCGGATTTTATCAAAAATATCATAATTTTTGTTTTGAGGATGAATGAAGGTCTTAAGGTCTTTGGAACGACATGAGGGTGAGTAATTAATGACAAAATTTTCATTTTTGGGTGAACTAACCCTTTAAGTGGACCCTTAGGTCTTTTCTTGCAACCCATGTTTCATTAAGCGTACCCTTAATCTTATAACTAAGGGTTTTCTTAACTTAAGGGCTTTCATGCAACCGGGCACTGTTATGTTATTATGAGAAGTTTAAATATATTTTCGGGCAGCAACAGACAATATTTATATTGTGGTGGGACGCCACCAATAAATCCAAGTATGGTTTTTTTTGGTATTTTGGCTGTTTTCAGTTTTCAAAGTCAGTTGAAACTGTCAATGAGTGGCCTATCTTCTGAAAAAAAAATGTATTTCCTTTTTCAGATTATCATTATGTTACCAGGGAAGTTATGCAGGCGGGCATAGCAAATGGCGAATTTATTGAAAATGCAGAATTTTCAGGGAACATGTATGGAACAAGGTACAGCCCTCTTTGGAAAGTTTTGTTTATATGTGAATGGACATAACTGACATCCATTTGTTGAAACTGCTGATAGAATTTCTCAAAAGTGTTTGTTCATATTGAATGGTCTATAACAGGGGTGTCCAACCCCAATCAAACACACCTGAACCAGCTAATCAAGGTGTTCAGGGTTGCTTGATAATTACAGATAGGTGTGTTGGAGCAGGATTGAAACTAAAGTCTGCAGGATGGTAGCTCTCCAGGAGCAGGGTTGGACACCCCTGGTCTATAACTTAACATGCTTGTCATCATATTCAAGCTTTTCAAAATATGTATGCAAAAATATTTATGTAATTATAACTAACATCACTTTTGCCCTGTTTACAGTAAAGCAGCTGTACAGGCTGTTCAGGCCAAAAATTTGATTTGCATTTTGGACATTGACATGCAGGGAGTGAAAAACATCAAGAGAACCGATCTCAACCCCATCTATGTGTCCATCCAGGCCCCGTCAATGGACATCCTGGTAAGAAATACTTTAAATAATCACTCTCTCTCCAAATATTATGTTTACATGTCCTCACATTTTAATATTAAAGGGGACCTATTATGCCCCTTTTTTCAAGATGTAATTTAAGTCTCAAGTGTCCCCAGAATGTGTCTGTGAAGTTTCAGCTCAAAATACCTCACAGATCATTTATCATACCATGTTGTAAATACCCATTTTTGAGTGCATGCAAAAACTTGCTGTTTTCGTGCATGTCTTTAAATGCAAATGAGCTGCTGCTCCCCGCCCCCTTTCCAAGAAAGCACTTCTTTCAAAATTTGGATACTCTGCCAAATACTAACAAAACATTTACTTGGTTTTGATTATCATCTATATCGCGATCAGGCTTATGGGCATTGCAGTTCTTCTTCATCATGAAATCTGCATGCTACAAGCTATGTCAGTTTAAACTTCTAATTTGTCATTTTCTGAGCGCACACATCTAAAGCACATGCACAGAAAGCTGGCTGTCAGATGGCAAGTCTTGTGAGTATTACACTAACTTCTCTTTCAAGTTTTATTGTATTTAAACTATCAAATACACACAACGTTATGTCAAAAACACACAAAGTTCACAAACATAGTCGGTTATGTCTGTGAACGTAAACAGCCAGGACAAAAATCGCATGTGTATATTAGATCTGTGGTGCATTCCCTTCAAAAACAAAACTAATCCACTGTGTCTTCAGATGTTGGGAATTAATGAAGACTGTTACGTTCACTCTTACATCCAACAACAAAACACCTCAGTCTCTTACGAGGCATTCTTGTCGCTACAGCTGCTCCGCCGTTAAGACAATGGGGGAAAGTGTACAACTCGCTCAGCGCGGAAATGCTAATACGGCAGAGTCCATCAGCAGTCGTTGGCGGGGGCCTTTACAATGTGATGTCAAATTGTACAGAAAACGAAAACAGCTTGTTCTATGACAGTGGTTCTCAAACCTGTCCTGGAGAACCCTCAAAACTGCACATTTTGCATGTCTCCCTCATCTAACACACCTGAATTAAGCTAATTAGTAGAGACTGCAAGAGTTGAATTTGGTGTGTCTTATGAAGGAGACATAAAAAATGTGCAGTGGTGGGGGGGTCCCCAGGACAGGTTTAAGAACCACTGTTCTATGAGACTATTGGTTTCATAGGGATTAAAAAAAAGGAGTGGGTGGATTTTTATTATTATAAGGTGGCTGTGTACACACACTGCCAACACACATTTATGTTCAAACACCATAAAAGCTCCCCTTTAAATCTCTAACTTTTTTTTTCTTCTTTTTTTAGGAAAAACGATTAAGGGATAGAAAAACTGAATCTGAGGAAAGTCTACAAAAACGTTTACATGCAGCCAAAGTTGACATGGAAATAAGTAAGTATCTGTTACTATATGAATAATTTTTAATAAAATGCTACAATTTTTTTCACATCTGGGATAGCATGCTAACCGTTATATATCCATATTTCAGGCAAAGAGCCTGGATTATTTGATGTGGTCATTACCAATGATGATCTTGATGTAGCATATGGGAAATTAAAAGATGCTCTTCTCGAGGTAAAAATTTCCAGTCTAAATGTTCATCACTAGGAGTGTAATGGTATGAGATTTTGATGGTATGAAAGTTTTCATGAAAATTTCACAGTATTAAAGGCACAATATGTAAGATTTTTGCATTAAAATATCCAAAAACCAGTAGCACAGTCTTATATTTATTTTGTTCAATTGTATACTGATATTATCCCAAATGTTTCCAACAATGTTTAAATCTAGAGAAATTAGCAATTTTAACCAGTGTGACTGCCCGTGTCATTCCGTCGCATGTCAATGACGTAGTATCCGTCAACAACGTGGTTACCCTGGATTTCCGGATCTGCTCCAGTGAAAACCATAAAAACACCAAAGATGCTTTAACCCTCTGGTGTCTGAGGATTTTTGGGGCCCTGGAGAAGTTTTGACATGCCCTGACATTTGTGCTTTTTTCAGTTGCTTATAAATATATTAATGGCAAAAGTGTCATTACACTGTATTTAGCATGAACTGGGCTGTATTTTTGAGAGAATAATGTTTATGCATGGTTATTGAAAAAATAAAAAAATTAAGTTACTGAAATAAGGCCACAAAACAAATACTAAATATGTGTCCACAAGACTTCTAGGTACTGAATGTAGAAGCCTAGAATTTTTGCTTCAAAATGATGTGAAAATCATCCTGCCTACTCACATAAAACAATATACTGATTTAAATTTTGTAAGACACTTTTTGTTTAGAAAGACAGTATGTGTGGAGGCGTGAATAATCCTGAATAATGCTGTGATTCACACCTGAGGAGAAAATGAGCCGCATAATGAGACTTTCAGTGAGGTATGTGAGAGAGAACTACAAGAAATAGCATGAGGACAAAGTAGTTTATTTTGTAGTTTATTTAGAATATAGTTAACAAAATAAATGAGTCAAAGGCACATTTCGAGTACACAGTTTTACCTGGAAATTAATCCTGTTCAAAGATATAAGTGAACATCACTTATCTGGCATTCCAGGGTGTTTGGCGTTTCTATGCACTGGAGAAAAAAAACTTTCCTGCTTCCAGTCAGTGATCTCACCATCATATTCATTCAGAATGTCCAATGTGTGCCAATATCTGGTCACTATGATTCTCAAATATGAGAGATAAAATAAAAAAAACACATCTGTGAGCATGCTGATAACAGGATCACATCAACTATTGTATTAACGTTAAAATAATGTCCACTCTTAAAAGAAAACATGATTTTTGTGATCTCATGTATGCATGTATTATTGCACATCATGCTTATAGCAAAAAGTTTGTATAGGCCTATTATATTTTAAATTATATACAGTACCAGTCAAAAGATTGGACACATTACTTTTTTTAATGTTTTTGAAAGAAGTCTGATGCTTATCAAGCCTGCATTTCTTTTATCAAAAATACAGAAATAGCAATATTGTGAAATATTATTACAATTTAAGATAATAGTTTTCTATTTTAAAATACTTTAAAATATCTTTTATTTCTGTGATGCAAAGCTGAATTTTCATCTTTTATTGCAAACAAAAGCTCATTGATGTGGCACTAGGCTATTTCACTGTACAAACTTCATAATTGTTCAAAACAGGCCAAAGAAATCTTGTCTATTCATATTACCTCAAATTACCTCAACATTCAACATTATTACCTCTATGACATTTTATGTATTATATTTGTTATATTATAGAGCCTATACATGTTAATGTGTGCTTTAATACATTGCTGACACATTTTATTTCAGTATGTATTACGTATTCCGGTCAATTTCACTCATCTCAGTATAGCAATATAGTTTGGGAATAGTCAATATGGCATGTTTACTAATGTAAGTTATGTGTAGCCACATTCATTCACATAAAGACACACAGAACATGCAGGATTTATCAGGGTTCCCACTCATCCTGGAAAACCTTGAAAACCTGGAAAATTGATGACAAACTTTCCAGTCCTGGAAAACACATGGAAAATTATAGAAAATGAAAAATGTCCTGGAAAATCTTGTTGTTGTCTTGAAAATTTTTTTTTTTTTAAGTTCTAAGGTTTTTCTTTAGTTGAGAACAAAAAAGTTTATTACTGGCCAAAAACAATTACCGTTAGTTGCAGAAAGTGAGATGTTCAGGAATGCTGAGTTTTGACGTAGTATTTTTAATGATGATGTTTAGTCTTGTGTTGCCACTTGCAGCAGTTAGCTAATGCTATTAACTGCTCAAATGTATGCAGAAAATGTTAACTTGTAAGCAGCTACCTGATTTACTAATTTGCTAACTAATAATTTTGATGCAATATAATAAGGTCAATAAGAGATTCATCATTGTGCAGTGTAGCCAGCTTCATTGATAACAGGAGTTTTCACAACAGTGCAGAACTTTGAGTTTGCGCTGAAGTGATTGACAGCTACAGTGATTAAAAAAGGAAAATCAGTTTATAACCCATTCGCAATTTGAAAGATTTTCATGCTGCTAAGTATACACACTGCAAAGTTTTGGGAATTACTAACTTATTTAAATGCAGGATTGAATCCAAAATTATATTGATTGACATGGTGATAACCAGCATTGGATAGGACAGAAATAACTAATAGACCTGCCACATATTGTATTACGTGTTATGGTTTTTTTTGTTGTTCATCGACTTTGTCTTTGACTAATATTTTTATTTTCAAATAGTTAAACAAAACATTAAAGTAGTTCCAATCTTTTTTTGCTATGATATGGACAATGGTAACAAGAACAATTTGTCATAATGTATGATTCAGAGCTCACATTAAAAATTGTTTTTATAGTTAAGTCATGGCAATAAACTATGGAAGTGTCTGCTGCTGAAAAAATAAAAATAAAAAAGGTTTTTATCTCAAAATTCTAAAAAATTCAGAGCTTACATAATTGTGATATAAACTCGCAGTTGTGTTATAAAGTGATAATTATAAATTGCATAACTGTGATATAAACTCACAATTGCGAGGAAAAAAAAGTCAGAATAGTGAGATACAAAAAGGTAATTGCGACTTTCTTTTAAATTCTGTGGCGGAAACAAGCTTCCATAGTCAGAATGCATGATTAAGAGAACATATTAAAAAATAATTTTATAGTTAAATCATGGCAATAAAATGTATGCCTTTTAAAGACTTAGAGAGCAATATATTACTTTAGGGCGTGATCCTTGTCTTTTATTCCTGCCATAGTAAAATTGAAAATGTCCTGGAAAAGTCCTGGAAAATGATCGCTGAAAAAGAGTGGGAACCCTGTTTATATTTAAACGGTCTTTTTGCAGTTTAATATTCACAGACACTATATTGTGATTAGAATTGCATGGATCGCCTCCGAATTTTCCTTTGAATGCTGCGTGCTCTCCGTGGGCATGGCCGCATTAAAGGATAATGAGGTGACTCGCAAATGACTGACATCTCTTTCTTTTCAAACGGATTACATAAACAGAGAATATGTTTTCGATTTGACTTTATTCAAAACCTGACATTTCAGCGTTCTTTAGACATGTGAAGAGTTTGGTTCCAAAAAACGATAAACGTCAAATGCGATATCCACCGTGTTGTTCTGTCATGTTTTCTTTCCAAACCGCGACAAACGCCAGACTCTCTTCTCTGCAGAATGTGATACATCCGCTCAACCAATCACAGCGCACCATTCCATGCATTGTAAACAGTAATTGCGGCGCATTGAATGGCATTCTAGTTTTTCTTATCTACTTCGTACTTTGTGATCAGCAAACAAACAAAAAAATGAATAATTTTGATGGCATTGATGAACCTGTGGTGGTTTCTGCGGTGGGGAAGAAACGTAAGCCATCGAAATCTAATCATTTACGTGAAGAGATTAAGAAGATGAGGCACTCGGGAGAAGGAAAAATGCCGGCTGTTGCTTGTTCTCACACAACAGCAACTTCTGTCACGGTCTCCAAAACTGAATCATGAGCAGCTTTTAAAAGGCGTTTGACTAAGAATGATTAATTCTCGAATCTGGCATTGCTAGTTTTAATTCTACACATCTGATGATGATTGCCAAAATCTGCACTGTCAGACAAGGATTTATCAGCTATATTTTACTTTGTCACACCAGTATAGCGATGCCCCTGTGTAGTTGCAGTCAATTCCAATGTACTCAGCAAATGTGTTGTTTCTATTTTAACCGTGCGGAGGCGCCAGGTACTCTTTAATCGGTAATGACAAATGGAGACATAATTAATTTATAGCATTAATAAGATGACACGTTTAATTCATTTTGGGAGCGATGACTGATTGAATGTATTTTTAGTCCAGTGCCTGTATATAAGATTAGTATTGACCAAGTTCAGAGGCTGTCATACACTATATTGCCAAAAGTATTGGGACAGCCCTCCAAATCATTGAATTTAGGTGTTCCATTCACTTTCATGGCCACAGGTGTATAAAATCAAGCACCTAGGCATGCAGACTGCTTCTACAAACATTTGTGAAAGAATGGGTCGCTCTCAGGAGCTCAGTGAATTCAAGCGTGGTACCGTGATGGGTTGCCACCTGTGCAATAAGCCATTCGTGAAATTTCCTCACAACTAAATATTCCATGGTCAACAGTTAGTGGTATCATAACAAAGTGGAAGCAATTGGGAACAACAGCAACTCAGCCACGAAGTGGCCAACTTTCTGCAGAGTCAATAGCTACAGACCTCCAAACTTCGTGTGGCCTTCAGATAAGCTTAACAGTGCGTAGAGAGCTTCATGGAATGGGTTTCCATGGCCTAGCAGCTGCATCCAAGCCTTACATCACCAAGTGCAATGCAAAGCGTCGGATGCAGTGGTGTAAAGCACGGCGTCACTGGACTCTAGAGCAGTGGAGACGTGTTCTCTGGAGTGACGAATCACGCTTCTCTTTCTGGCAATCTGATGGACGAGTCTGGGTTTGGGTTTTGGTTGCCAGGAGAACGGTACTTGCCTGACTGCATTGTGCCAAGTGTAAAGTTTGGTGGAGGGGGGATTATGGTGTGGGGTTGTTTTTCAGGGGTTGGGCTTGGCCCCTTAGTTTCAGTGAAAGGAACCCTTAATGCTTCAGCATACCAAGACATTTTGGACAATTTCATGCTCCCAAATTTGTAGGAATAGTTTGGAGATGGCCCCTTCCTGTTCCAACGTGACTGCGCACCAGTGCACAAAGCAAGGTCCATAAAGACATGGATGAGCGAGTTTGTGTGGAGGAACTTGACTGGCCTGCACAGAGTCCTGAACTCAACCCGATAGAACACCTTTGGGATGAATTAGAGCAGAGACTGTGAGCCAGGCCTTCTCGCCAACTTCACTGCCTGACCTCACAAATGCGCTTCTTGAAGAATGGTCAAAAATTCCCCTAAAAACCACACTCCTAAACCTTGTGGAAAGCCTTCCCAGAAGAGTTGAGGCTGTTATAGCTGCAAAGGGTGGGCCAACTCCATATTAAACCCTACGGATTAAGAATGGGATGTCATTAAAGTTAATGTGCACGTAAAGGCAGGCGTCCCAAAACTTTTGTCAATATAGTGTATGTGGATCAACTTTGTTGTGTATTTTCAACAGTTTCAATAAGAAAAATAACTTTTATATTGATTCAATGGATTGCATTTTTAAAAAGAAAAAAAAACTGTGTCATGGATTTATTGCATTTTGGGGGGAAAATAATCAGTTTTTATAATCTTTGAAAATCAAAATCTGGATTTGAAATTTTAATGTTATTTTAAACTAAAGATGCTATGTGAAAATTTGAAATGGAAAATAGTGATTTCTTCTTGCCACTTTCTTGGTAAAGAAAATACATTTTTTACTCAAATTGATCAAAATGGATTTATAGCGTTTTGTACGTTTTGGAACCAAACTCTTCATATGTCTTATGTTTGTGTGATAAGTATTCACTAAGTTACAGTTCATTTTCTAACGACTATCAGAATGGACTTCATTGAGAAAGAGACTGCAGATCGCGCATCATGTTAGGTTTTTTTTATTATTTTGCAAAAAGCACAACATTTTGTTTTTACTGAGAGTGTACACAAATAAAAAGACATTTCACAGTTTTGAATGATGTCTTATGTGTATGTCCAAAATTGACAGAGTATTTGGAGTCTCTTTCGCACTGGTAAGAAAAAACCGAGGTGGTATCGCCTCGAGGTGGTGTGACCGCTGACCCCTGATAGTTAATATGTTATGTGTTTTATTAGATATACACTACCGTTCAAAAGTTTGGGATCGGTACGATTTTTAATGTTTTTAAAAGAAGTTTCGTCTGCTAACCAAGACTGCATTTATTTAATTAAAAATACAGTAAAAACAGGAATATTTTGAAATATTATTACAATTTAAAATAACTGTTTTCTATTTAAATATATTTTACAAAGTAATTTATTCCTGTGATGGTAAAGTTGAATTTTCAGCATCATTACTTCAGTCTTCAATGTCACACGATTCTTCAGAAATCATTCTTATATGCTGATTTGCTGCTCAAGAAACATTTCTGATTATTACCAACAAACAGTTGTGTACTTTTTTTTTTCAGGATTCCTTGATTAATAAAAAGTTCAAAAGAACAGCATTAATCTGAAATACAAAGCTTTTGTAACATTATACACTACCGTTCAAAAGTTTGGGGACAGTAAGAATTTTTATTTAAATTTTTTTGAAAAGAAATTAAAGAAATGAATACTTTAATTCAACAGGGATGCATTAAATCATTCAAAAGTGACAGTAAAGACATTTATAATGTTACAAAAGATTATATTTCAAATAAATGCTGTTCTTTTGAACTTTCTATTCATCAAAGAATCCTGAAAAAAAATATTGTACTCAAATATTTTGTACAATTGTACACAATAAATGTTTCTTGAGCAGCAAATCAGCATATTAGAATGATTTCTGAAGGATCATGTGACACTGAAGACTGAAGTAATGATGCTGAAAATTCAGCTTTGCCAACACAAGAATAAATTATATTTTAAAATAGAAAAGTTATTTTAAATTGTAATAATATTTCACAATATTACTGTTTTTACTGTATTTTTAATTAAATAAATGCAGTCTTGGTTAGCAGATGAAACTTCTTTTAAAAACATAAAAAAATCGTACCGATCCCAAACTTTTGAACTGTAGTGTAAGCAACAGTTTGGATACCTTTATCGACAGAAAACTGATCATTGTTATATAGCTCAACAGGGTTAGTTTTGTCACGGTTAGTTTTGTTAGCTTGTCAAGTGGCTAACATAGCAGAAAGAGCTTTATTTGTAATAAAATACCGCATTTTCTCCAGCACACAATATATTTTACAATATATTACTCAAATTAACTGCATGCCATTTAGCAACACAAGTCATCCAGGTTTTATTAATATGATAAGCTAAGGATGATCGATATTAAATTATGACATAACTTTCAACACACTCAATTGTATTTTAGTATGATTGTTTTGACAAAGTAAAACAATGCTGCATTACCACACAATTTAAATTTGTCAAATAAAGGAACCTGTATAGTAATTCAGCACTTGCGGCTACTTCATTAGAATGAGATAAAATAATGTGAATTTAAGTGATCAAACGTAACTGTAACAAAGTTCAAGTTCAGGGAAGGAGGAGACAGGAAGCGGCAAACATTAAATGTTACTGTAATTATAATAGAATTTGAAACAAAAGATTCCGTAAAGCTTCGAAGCTTCATGAAGCAGTGTTTTGAAATCGCCCTTCACTAGATATTGTTGAGTAAAGTCGTTATTTTGTTTGTTTGTTTGTTTTTGTTTTTTTGGCACACAAAAAGTATTCTCGTCGCTTCATAACATTAAGGTTGAACCACTGTAGTCACATGAATTGTTTTAAATATATCTTTACTACCTTTCTGGGCATTTGAAAATCTAAATTAACTTGCTGTCAATGCAGACCTCACTGAGCCATCAGATTTTATCAAAAATATCTTAATTTGTGTTCCGAAGATGAACAAAGGATTTACAGGTGTGGAACGACATGAGGGTGAGAAAATAATGACAGAATTTTCATTTTTGGGTGAACTAACCCTTTTAATTTGCAATTGAATTGGAAACTGTGATGATTGACAGTAGCTGCATTTCCATTACCCTTCAAATTGCGCAAATTGTAATTGCAAATTGAAATTACGCTCAATGGAAACACGTCAATTTTGCGAAAACTCCCAAATATCGCAAAAAAAAAAAACTTTTTTTTTATTTATGCATCTCTTTCCTCGCGCCTCAGCTTCACTAGATGCAATGGGAGGATGCAAGACAAGAAAACGAGGACAGGGTAATCGAAGGAATTCTTATTTGTATTTTGGAATATTCTTGATCCCTCAAGCATCAGTTTAAAGCGTCATCAGCTGCGCTCGAGCCTCGAGGGATCTTATGTTATTGAAGTTTGACATCTAATAGGCTACTAATAGTATTAATCTATTAATAATTAACATAATAGAAACTAATAGTATTAGATGTCTGAACCTGTGCATCCTCGCTCATAGCTCCTCAGGAAGCTTTCAAACTCCTTGTTCCTCACCTCCTCGCGGTGCATTTATAGAATTGAAATGGCATTTATAGAATTAAAATGGCCTTCGAGATTTTTTTTGATTGGTTTCCAGGTCACAGGCTGGAGAATGGAGGAGTGAAGAAATGAGGAAGCATCCATTGGAGTATTGAAAAGTACCCAGGGAAGCATATGAGGGAGAAAGGCTTCCAGAAGCCGTGGCAAATATTACGCTCCAAATAAATCTCTCAGAAAGAAGTATCTTTTAGAAAATGACTCATCGCAAGAGTTTGTCGCATAACACTGGTTAATGGAAACACGTCATTTCGCAAGTTTTTTTATTGACATTTAGAAAATATTGCAAAAGTTTTGCGCAAATCTGTAATGGAAACGCGGCTAGTGATAACCAACAGACGAGACAAAAAGCAACATTTTTTTTTTAAGTACTTCAGCAGTTTTTGCTCTGGTACCGAAATTGGTACGGTGAACCATGACATTTTACTGGTATTGGTACCGTTTTTGGTACCGTGACAACCCAATTACTTTCTATTTACTGGGTTTTTATTGTTATTATTTTACAAATAGATTTTGTATAGTTTTTCTCTGCTTGTGTATTGTATGAATATAAAATATCAAATTTATGTATATAATGCCTAAGCGTTAACTGTATCAGCTGCGCTCTCTGATGGGCTGTTGTTGTGGTTTTGGTTGCCTCTTTGAGGCTGCTTGCTGATTAGTCCCATCTATAACGGCCACTCCCACACCAAACCCTAACCATACTGGGACTAGGGGATTTCCGATGGAGGGACAGTTGAATGAAAAGAGAATTTAAACATTTTTGAGCATAAGTGAATGTATAATAAATGTAAATCTAATTATTTTACTTAGACTCCACCTATATTTAAAATGACAGTGTACCGCAAAATCGTCATACCATTACATCCTTATTCATTTTTAAAAAAATTTAGTTTTATCTTTGATGTCTCATTTGAATGTATTTCACTTCCACTTGGCTTTTTTCTTCCTTTAACAGGAAATCCAAAAGGTCAGAGACACCAGCAAATCCTAGATGAGAACACACTTGCCAACAACAGTGACCTCTCTATTCACTTCCAACTTAGTTTTCAAATCTGAACATTCCACCCAGGGAAGACTTTATGAAGTTTGATCAGTACTCCAACATAACTGAATGTAAAATATATTCATTACTAAATGGTGCAGACTAATATATTCCATGTCCAGTTTAATTATTGATCACGTATGTTACTTCATTCCAGGGCTAAAGCTAAAAAAAAGCATGTAAGATTCAACCAAGAAACACTCTTAACTCTTAAGGCCTTCTCTTTGAAACAGTTTCTGTTTTTATTTTTTATAATGAAGGAAGATTGTTGTATCTTTGCTATATTTGCTGTATTGTTTGCTATATCTATTTGGTATTGATATATCTAACTAGCATGTTCCCTAATGTATTGCTTTTCCATGCTGATCTTTTTTGATGACTTTTATTATAAAATTTATCTTAGTTGCTGCTGTATACAAATAGGATAAGCAGCTTTACATTTGTGATATTTAAACATTCTAGCTATTATCTGCACATATGGGTGCTTTCATTCTTACAGTTGCATCTGAACGTCTGACATAGTAATTAGTTAAGAAAAGAAGCTTTGCTCAACTTCTACAAATTCTTAAATAATGGAAATGGTAATCATGTTTCACATACACAAGTGAAATATTGTCCTCTTATTTTTTTTACAAAACATGTTTTATAAAGAGTTCAAAAGCAATACAGATGTTGTTTCAGATTTTTAGTGCAAGGCAGCTCATAAACACAGCCACAAGTCTTGTAGCAGTAGGTTAAGGACATGTCCTTGACACAAAGCTTTTAGTCTTATATAGCTGATCTTTTAGCAGATGTTCAGATTGCTCCAGCAATTCTAATCTGTCCCTGTCAAAATTAAATGAGGCAGTTAAATAATTTGGAAACCAAAGTAAAACATAATTTTTTTAAATAGGAATCAGCAGAATAATTTTTTTCTTGTTTTGTTTGCACCCTTATGTTTATTAGCAGTTAAAACATTTATACAAAGGGATTTCACATGATTAAATACCTTGATAGACATAAAATATTTGTTACCTTCCCATATTTGTCAAATATCATGAGCTATTTGGTTCCAGTTTACCTGATATAATGTTATAACATTGACTTTTAAAATGTGGTCTTGTATTTTTTTATTATTATTATTTAGCACATACACTGTGGCTGCAGTTCAGCAGAAGAAAGTTTGGCATCGAGTTTATATTTGATTCTCCAAAACCTTCAAAGTACTGTGTGTGACTTTTTGTCCATTGAGTGTGAAAACAATGAAATAAAAATGCAAATTGTGATGTATACACATACATGGTTTATCAAAATTGAACAAAGGTTTTCTTAAAATTGCACAATTTTAAAGAACTTAAGGAAACCAAATGACCAGACACCAGCTGTTTTTGAAACATAGAACGATCCCGTGTATGTTGCGAAACTTCTAATTTAGGGGGGGAGGGGTTTATGCATATACAAGTTGAGATTTTTTTTTATTTTTTTTATGATGTCTCTAGGGTATCTTTTAAAACTACAGAACCTATTTCAGAATTATTTTATTCATTGGTGCATCTTAAACATTTAGTTGAAATAGACCTGTCAAACATTTGTGATATATATGAAATCTGAGAAATGCATTTAATGTCTCAAATGTATAAACCAAATGTCACTGTTTTCTTTTTTTATTCGTAAACTGTGTACATGTACCATGCAGGTGTAATAAAACTACGCTATTACAGTTAAGTATATGGCTGATTAGTTGTCAATGGAAATTTACATTGTGATGTTATTTGCAACTTTGAATTAAGGCAGTGACTTGTGTATATCACTTTGGTATAATTAGGTGATATGGGAAAGACAAAAGAATCAACTGATCATAAAATTACATTTAAATTCCTATTTACAAAAAAGATTAAAAACATTCATTGTACTTGATTAATGATGGATAAGAAAGTGAATGGGCATCTTCATTTTGGTCTGATTTTACAGTAGGTCTGCATCTGTAAAATCACAATTCATTGTAGGTTAAAATCCTTTGTGAATGTCTGTAGTGGACATTGAGTCAGATATGGGAGTCTCACTGGAGTGGTAAACCATTTATTTTTATTCCAAGAAATTGTTGATATTAATGAAATATTAAAGCTCTCAGCTGAACAAATTCTAGTGCTTAAATTTATTAAAATATTTTAACAGCAATCTAGCAAGTGTCAACAAGCTTAAGATTGTGAGAAATAAAAATGTATAACACAGAAGTGCAAATTGTAACAAATAAAATATTTAGAAATGAGGCAAATGTGAAACTGAACTCAACAAAAGAAGCAAATTGCTGGCTAAAATGCACATCAGCAACACTGAGATGAAAACACCACAAACAACACAATAGACTGCATAGGTGAATTAAGTGACCTTTTGAAGCAGGCTGTTATACACAAGCTATTAATTGCTGATGATCTCTTAACACACAAGTGGTGTTAAAAAAAGATAAAAAATACACATTGATGCTTCATTCCCAAACAATGCTGTGGGTCTTCTCAAGTTCCCAGGCTAACATGAGATTCATACCATGTGTCCTTAACTCGTTTAAAAGTTATAATAAATTAGACAATCTAAAATCAGTTACAACAGTGGAGTTAAGTGATATGTTGCTGGGTGTGAATATCAGAGCACGGCTACACCACCATCACAGCGGCTGGTGATCATGTTACCAATCTCCGTCCATGTGTCCAAGTGGGGGTCATAGATTTCGACCGAGTCTACAGTAACTGGTGCTGAAAAGTCCCTACTAGTAGTCCGACCACCTACCGCATATAACAAACCATTAACGGCCGCAACTGTTACCCCAGCGCGCGGGATGGCCATTGACGCCACCTCCACCCACTTCTCCTGTAAGAACAGAGCCATATACAGCATTAAAAGGAGAAGTCAAAACATTTGCATAAAGGGTCAACTTGATATTTTTGGAACAGACTTTATGGAATCCTAACCTCCTCTAGGCAATATTTTTCCACAGTGTCCAATGATCCCAGTGCTTCATTCCAGCCTCCAACAGCATATATGCAGTTATTGAGACTAGCTACACCCACGTACGCCCGTCGGGTCACCATTACAGGCAGGGCACTCCAGCGGCGAGAGATTGGGTCGTAAACCTCAGCCGAGCGCAACTCCGTACCCTCATCGCTGATGCCACCAATCACATAGATGAAGCCTGGAACATACACACATTATACTAAAGACAAGGGCCTGCATACTTTTTCCATACTTCCACAGTGCATTTTAGTGCTTTTGGTTCCATTGTCCTGAAGTCAATGGGGTTTTGGTTAAATGCCTGAAATAAGATCTGTGGTGAACACAAGCTCAAGATATGTTCAGGTTTTATTCTACGATATAAAATACATCATTAGAGGGATAGTTCACCCAAAAATGAAAATTATCCCATGATTTACTCACCCTCAAGCCATCCTAGGTGTATATGACTATCTTCTTTCAGACAAACACAATCGGAGATATATTAAAAAAAATATATATATATATATCCTTAGTCCTCCGAGGTTTATAAAGGTTGTGAATGAGGGGCCGCGTTTTAAAGTCAAAAATAATACATCCATCCATAAAAAAAGTAATCCATACGACTCCAGAGGGATTCTTCTGAAGCGAAGTGTTTTTATAAGAAAAATATCCATATTTAAAACTTTATAAATTCAAATAACTAGCTTCCGGTGGATGATCGTACACAGAATGCGGAAGTCGATATGTGGCGGAAGAGTATCCTTTGACCTGATGCACAACAACGCACAATGATGAAAGCAGGTGCAGAGGATAGAGCAAAATAAATCACCGGTCAAGGATTATAAATCTAAAATGATAATTTTTAGAGATTAAGGATTAAGGATATTTTTAAATATATCTCCGATTGTGTTCGTCTGAAAGAAGATAGTCATATACACCTAGGATGGCTTGAGGGTGATTTACTTGGGATAATTTTCATTTTTGGGTGAACTATCCCTTTAATACCTGCTTGTGATTTTTAAAAAGATTTTACTAGTCTCGCACTCTTGCAAACTATTCTAATTCAAACTTTCAAGGAAAATGTTTTTAAATAAAGACTAAAAGAGTTGTTGGAAGCTTGGTGATGGTGACTGTGGTGTAGTTCATTAATAGCCTACATTTAGCTTCAGCTGATCGTATTAAGGCTTTGAAATTCATAAAAGTTGTTCATTTGTGAAGATTGTCTGTAGCAAAATGTGTAAGAATCACAAACCTTTCTCACAGAGCTTATTTTCTGCAATAATCCAAAAGCCAATGTAAAAAATCCTATTGGGTTTTTGTTGAGGGAACCAGGGTGATGCTAACTTCCGGGTGGGCCTACAACAATATGTAATCACTGCAGCGCTTTATAGTTATGTCCAGTTTGTGAATAAATCATTCTTTTGTATCTGTTCTTTTTAGTGAACTGAATGAACATTTTAAACAGGTTACGGCTTGAGTAAAAATGTGTCACAATTCACATTTTTTTTCATCATCGTTTGACATTTCTCCCCTCAAAATCTGAAACTACTGGTTATTCTAACATCACATTGTTTCACACTGTACACGTTTGGTACTGCAATTCGGACAAGTTGTGCTAACCCTGCATTGTAGAGCAGAGAGTGAAAAGCCTTTTTGATGAGGGTCAGTAAAATGTATTATAAAAGTAAAAAGGGTCCAATTTCATTTGTTTCATTCGTTGATTTTAATGCTACACTATTTGAAATAAATGGGTTTATGAAACAAAGTGGATGTTTAAATCAAATATATTAAACCTTTAAAAGTCATTTATTGGTCATTAATATGGTTCCATAAGGACGCACCTTGCAGCTCACAGCAGCCAAAATAATATCGAGGAACAGCCAAGCTTCCAATAACCTCCCATTTATTTTCTGCTGGGTCATATCGTTCCATGGTCTTCCCAATTTCCGATCCAATCCAGCCACCTGAAACAATAAACATTTACACGTATGCATTTGGGACACACTCACAGTGGGAGTGAAGTAGCCCTGCCTGAAAGCATCTAAATTTGCATACCAATTGCATAAAGAGCTCCATGACACGCACAAACTCCGACCCCACAGCGTGGATAGGTCAGAGACGCCACTGCCGCCCACTGCTTGGTCACTGGGTCATACCGCTCCGTACAGTCAAAGATCATGGAGTCTTTTTCTCCTGTGCAATACAAGATAACTGTATATTTTTCATTGTCTCCTGAAAATTATATTCTAAATACTATTTTAGTACATTGCTATGAGGTTGCTAGAGAGTTCTGTATGTATGCTAGGGTGCTTTAAATGATGGCTTAATAGCCTAATGGCATACACCCATATTCTCTATTCTGGTCTCTAGACTCTAGATCTCATTTTCAGTGTAAATGCATATAATGATAACTAAAACTAAAAAGTTATAATAATCATTCTCATTCTATGAGAATAGTGAAGTCCACACCACATCTATAATGATAACGACACAAAGGAATGATTTTGTTGGAATAATTTCAAAACTATTTTTCCAGGTGATGAAAGATAAAATCAGACAACATAACTGCAGCACATGCTAATAATATGCAGAATGATATTGCTGGTGTGGATGCTAATATAGTTTTTGTTATAGTTATTGTTTTTGGTGTAAACGGGCCTTAAGTCTACAAGGTTCTGTTTTCTCAAGTATAAGTTAGTAGAAGTAAAATGGAAGTTTTGAAATTTTTGTAGAAATACTGATGCTTTCTTTTGAAAATGATTCACACTATTTGGACAAAAGTACTGGGACATATTGTGAATTCAATTGTGGTACTGTGATAGGATGCCATCTATGCAAAAAGTTAGTTTGTGGAATTTTAATCCCTGCTAGATATTCCATGGTCAACTGTAAGTGGCATTATTGGAAAGTGGAAGTGTTTAGAAACAGTAGCAGGGTCACCAAGTGCTAAGGTGTATGGTGAGTAGAAATCGCCAATGCTCTGCTGATTCCATAGCTCAAGACTTCCAAACTTCTACTGACATTAATAACAGAAAATATAAAAAACTGTGTGGCGGGAGCTTCATGGAATGGGTTTTCATGGCCGAGCAGCTGCATGCAAGCCTCACATCACCAAGTACAATGCCAAGTGTTGGAAGGAGTGAGGTAAAGTATGCAGCCACTGGACTCTGGAGCAGTGGAAATGTGTTCTGTAGAGTGACGAATCATGCTTCTCTGTTTGGCAGTCTGATGGACAAGTCTGGGTTAGACTGCATTGTGCTAACTGTTAAAAGTTTGGTGGTGGAGGGATAATGGTATGGGGCTGTTTTTCACAGGTTGGGTTTGGCCCCTTAACTTCCAGTGAAGGGAAATCTTAATACTTCAACATACCAAGACATTTTGGGCAATGTTATGCTTCCAAATTTGTGGGAACGGTTTGGGGACGGCCGTTTTCTTTTTCCAGCATTACTGTGCTCCAGTGCCAAAAGCAAGGTCCATAAAGACATTGGATTGGATGAGTTTGGTTTGGAAGAACTTGACTGGCCCGCACAGAGCCCTGACCTCAACCCCATCGAACACCATTGGCATGAACTGAAACAGAGGTTGTGAGCCAGGCCTTCTCAACCAACATCAGTGCCTGACCTCACAAATGCTCTACTGGATGAATGGTCAAAAATTCCCAAAGAAACACTCTAAAATCTTGTGGAAAGCCTTCCCAGAAGAGTGGAAGCATTTATAGCTGCAAAGAGAGGGACCAACTGTATATTAATGTCTATGTATTTAGAATGCAATGTCATTACAGTCCCTGTTGGTGTAATGGCTTTAATACTTTTGTCCATATAGTGTATTTCATAGAGGGTGCAGCCAAGAAGTCATTTTTGCATGGGCCCTAATAATGTTATGTGGCAACACAATAGAAAATAGACAAAAAATAAACCCACACACTTACCCCCCACTACATATATCATGCCTTCAAGTACCGCCACCCCGAGTCCACTGCGGGCCTGATGCAGGGAAGACACGGTGGTCCAGTACTGACTGAACGAATCAAAGCGTTCAACACAGCTCAATGCTCGACTGTCACTCCATCGGCCACCCTGCAGACGAGTGTAACCACCTGAAAGATAGAAGGAGAAAGAAGATGAATTGGATGAACATGACTAATGGCTTGAATACACTATACAAATTTTGCCAAGATTTTTGCACCGATTTACAGTCTGGAAGAGTCAACAATAGTTGCAGAAAGTCTGCAGATTTAGAAAAAAGAGCTATATAAATAAAGGTGATTTTACTTGACAGATTTCACTGAAAATTGCGTAGTGTATAATTGGAATAGACTTTTGATTTTTTTGCTTCAGATTATTATGATTCCATTCATTTAACAGTATATCAAACATGTTTGATATTTTAGAACACATTGTTTTCATGTGTCTCCTAGCAACTATGCATGAGTTTGTGCTTCTGCATTATTTTGTTGTGTTCAAAATGACTTAAAAATCTAGTACGGTGTGATCCTCAGTTGTTTAGTGTATGATGCCCAGTTCTATTATGTACTAAAAAGTTGGCACGTGTACGATGCCTAGTGTTTAAGCCTGTTAACTGTCAGTGTCCCGGTAGCGGAACATTTTGCATTGCCTTTTTTCCCCGTTACTTATTTTTTGTAATCATCATAAATTTGGTATAATTTGGACCCTTAAACACTCAAAATTTGTGTATTTAAAAATTTTAATCAGTTTCAAATTGGACATTGCATTGTCATGGAAACCTTTTAGCAGGCTTAATTTTTGTGATATCAACTTTGGAACTTAATAGCTTGGAAAGTCATGACTTTGATTTTCTAACAATTTAAGTTCAAATTATTTTGTAAAAAATATACAGTTGCAAGAAAAAGTATGTGAACCACTTGCAGAATCTGTGAAAATGTTAATAATTTTAACAAAATAAGGGAGATAATACAAAATGCATGTTATTTTTTATTTAGTACTGTCCTGAGTAAGATATTTTACATAAAAGATGTTTACATATAATC
This sequence comes from Anabarilius grahami, assembly GCA_003731715.1. Taxonomy (NCBI): domain Eukaryota; kingdom Metazoa; phylum Chordata; class Actinopteri; order Cypriniformes; family Xenocyprididae; genus Anabarilius; species Anabarilius grahami. The sequence continues at coordinate 281,935 of RJVU01069169.1, forward strand.
CACAAGACAAAAAAAAAATAGCTGAATTTAAAATAACCCCATTAATAAGTATGTGAACCATTGATTCTTAATACTGTGTGTGGTTACCTGGATGATCTACGACTGTTTTTTTGTTTTGTGATGGTTGTTCATGAGTCCCTTGTTTGTCCTGAGCAGTTAAACTGAGCTCTGTTATTCAGAAAAAATCTCCAGGTCCTGCAAATTCTTCAGTTTTCCACCATCTTTTGCATATTCGAACCCTTTACAACAGTGACTGAATGATTTTGAGATCCATCTTTTCACACTAAGGACAACTGAGGGACTCAATCACAACTTTAAAAAAAGGTTCAAACATTCACCGATGCTCCAGAAAAAAACATGATGCATTAATAGATGGGCGGTGAAAACATTTGGAATTTGAAGATCAAGGTAAATTGTATTTCATTTGTCTTCCGGGAAACATGCAAGTATCTTCTATTGCTTCCAAAGGGCAGTACTAAATGAAAAAAAAGATATTCAAGCAAAATAAGAAAAATTTGGACCTCTTCATCCTGTTCAAAAGTTGTCTTATGGATTATATGTAAACATCTTTTATGTAAAATATCTTACTCAGGACAGTACTAAATAAAAAATAACATGCATTTTGTATGATCTCTCTTATTTTGTAAAAATTGTTCACATTTTCACAGATTCTGCAAGTGGTTCACATACTTTTTCTTGCAACTGTATATATATATATACACACTACCGTTCAAAAGTTTGGGATCGATACGATTTTTAATGTTTTTAAAAGAAGTTTCATCTGCTAACCAATATTGCATTTATTTAAATAAAAATACAGTAAAAACAGGAATATTTTGAAATATTATTACAATTTAAAATAACTGTTTTCTATTTGAATTTATTTTACAAAGTAATTTATTCCTGTAATGGTAAAGTTGAATTTTCAGCATCATTACTCTAGTCTTCAATGTCACACGATTCTTCAGAAATCATTCTAATATGCTGATTTGCTGCTCAAGAAACATTTCTGATTATTATCAATGTTGAAAACAGTTGTGTACTTTTTTTTCAGGATTCCTTGATTAATAAAAAGTTCAAAAGAACAGCATTTATCTGAAATACAAA